>JAJOOR010004070.1:0-76522 GCA_036250505.1 Solanum acaule | reverse complement strand
TAACAATCCTCTCCTAGTATATCGCATGCAAAGTGGTAAGTTATGTATCTCTAAATCCTTGGTCCGGCATCTAGAGAATTTCACCCCGCACCTTGGTCCGGCTACGTGTGTATAATTTACTAACCCTTACCTATACCTCATATTAGCCATCATAATCGATGTTTGGCTTAGTTATTACTTCGCACCAATCGACACTAGACTATTAGATAGTATCACACTAAATCTATGTTAATAATTCTTTTCTTGTTAATTACCTCCTTGGTCCGGCAAGTAGTAACAAGGCGAGTTCTAACGTTGGCCACCGTTAAAAAGACTTCTAAACGAAAGAATTATCAATGCATGCAAAATACTAGTCAAGAATTGCTTACTTACTATTCATACTTTGTTAATCGCTCATGGTTCCCACAACCCTAGTTGTGGATTTAGTTACCCATATTAGCAAGAACACAATTCATAGTTTTAGATAAAGAAATCATGAACTTACGTAAAGAGAATAATAAACCCAGAAATTCAACTTGAATTGCAAAGCCAAAATCTTCAAGACGAACTTAGAAAATCAATAATTGCTAGGGTTGCAAATCAATCTCTAAAGTCACAAAGTAAAACTAGAATAATAATGTCTAACCCCCAAAAATGAGGTTTACATGCCCTATTTATAGAAAACAAATCCTAAATTAAAAAGGGAAACTAATTAAGAAAAGTTTGTTCAGGCACGCGTCGATGGATCTACGGTCCGTAAGTCCCTTCCGTAAGCCAGGACTTAGAAAATATTTTAGCTTCCAAAAATCAACTTCTCTGAAGCAAATGACGGACTTGCTGTACGGACCGTAGATTGATCTACAGTCCGTCAATCCCCTCCGTAGCTCCACACTTAGAATCTTCATAAATCAGGTACTGGAACCCTCGCAGTATCAATCTACAGATCAACAGTATGGTCCGCAGATCAATCTACGGACCGTCAATGGACATCGTGGTTCCACACTTGGTCAGATTTCCCTGATTTGTCTTCCATACGTTGCCTGCTGATCTACGGCCATCACCTATGAACCGTCAATGGACCTACGGTCCGTAGATCACCTCCGTGAATGCCCTTTTCTGCATTTCTTTCAGCTGTCTCTATTCTTCCGCGCCTGAACCTCTTTCCTGCAAATATTATAAAAACACATAAAAATCAATACAAAAAGGCCCTAGACACACACAACTTGTAAGTGAAATGTGTTAGAAATACCGTAAACTCACGGTATATCAGGCGTATACATCAGACTCCACATTTATCTCATGTGGTTTTATTATTGGTTCTTAGTAGCTCCCACAGTTCAGTCAGACTCTATTGCATTGACCACATTTATAGTTCATTCAGTATTCAGTCAGCATGCTATAAGTTGGTCATTGCATTCAGTTAGTTCAGATTCAGTATCTCATCTTATGCATATTATTTCATTGCTTTATTGTTTTGTTCAGTTATATGTTATTTCAGCTTTACTCTATCCTGCATGCTCAGTACCGTTCAAGTAATGATGCATACGTGCTCTACATCTTCTCGTGATGTAGGTTCAGGTTCTTAGCATCCAAATCACACTTAGATCGGTTCCCGATCTCCAGTTCAGCAGAATCAGTGGTGAGTCCTCATTCTCCAAGGACAATAGTCATGAGTTTCTTTTCAGTATTTTTAGTCCTTTAGTTCCTGTTTTGCTAGACTTAGTTGGGGCCTGTCCCAGCATTTCTAGTCAGTTAGAGGCTATTTTCAGACATAGATAGATTCAGCTTAGTATTGAGTTAATATCTTCTTTGTATTAAACTCATCAGTTTTCATATATCTCAGGTATAGTATATGGGTATTCCCCATCTTTTCATTTTGTTTATGATTATAGCTTCCGCACAGTTTCTATTATTCAGTTTATCTTTAGTATGCTCATGATCATGCCAGCAGGGTTAGCTTGGGATCACTTGTGGTCCTAGGTCCCGTGTCAACGTCTCGGGGTTAGCTCGAGGAGTGACAACAACAATCTCTTCAACTAAACACCTACTATACCTTTTTGGTTTAAGCTTCGAATTTCAGGTTATAATTATCAATCCAATTCAACACTTGACACGAAATGATCAAATAATGAGGTAACACTTGGGGAATGACCAACCAATTATTGAATTCAACTTAGTGGATGAACATTGATGCTCACAATGGGATAAATATTCGTGGGTAGGTAGGACTACATGTAAAGAAATTTTCTCTCAAACAATTACCTTATCTTTGTCGAATTCTCTCGAACTTCTACACTAGATAGAAATTGCCCAGCCCTGGTCCTCGTCCAATCCACTCTCTCTCGAGCTAGATACAAGGATAGGTTCCATGTTTCACTTTCTCAAGTTGAAATCAAGGAGACCCACTACTAAGGTTTCTAAATTTGCTACTTTGGCTTTGCACTTCTCTCTCGAGCAAGCACAAAACACTGAACTAGTAACAATAGTCATGCAAGATGACCTCAAAATGCAGTAGCAAATCAAACCCACTTCAAATTAACACCATTATTCACAAATCAATGACACCCACTTAGTAAAACTCAACAATTGGTCACATATTCAAAACCCCAAGGAAAGGGTTTTAGCCAATCATAGCAAAAAGATGAAAATCAACATTTGCCATATTTTCCATAGCTAGGTAAAAACGAAAATTAAAAGTTAAAATCAACTACAATCTTCTCTATTACAAACTTTCAATGAAAATCCTTGCTAAAATCACTTGAAATACACAATGGTAGCATTTATTTACTCTCAATCTTCTGTTCCTCATGTTTCTGAATGCTTTCTCTCTCTAGCAAATATCAATTTATGCAAGTCTGATGTGTGATCGTTTAGGACCAATCGGCGAGGTAAATCGGGATTCGCCGATGTTCCTTCCTCTCGCTTTCATTTCTCACTTCTTCTTGGTCCAGCCACTGTAATTTTAGGAGATCCAGATCGGGATCGCCGAGTGGTTCCGCGAGTCACCCTTTCTCCTTTTATCTTGCTCATCAGCACTTGTTTGGATCTCTGTCAGCACTTTTGGTGATCTGGTCATCCAACGCCGAAGTGATCGACGACACGTCGAATAAAATTACTTCTCACAGAAGTTACCCCTAATTGAGCCTCAGTATTCTATAAATTTAGGTGGTAGAGTGGCAACTTGGCGAGTCACCGAGTGGAATCGGCGATCATCAAGACTATTTTTCCCTTTTCTTCTTTGCTTGTGTTGTCTTTATTTCCCATTTTTGTCCTAGCTTTGTTCCTCACTCCATGTACTTGAGAATCATGGGTTTTGTATCCGGTATTTGCATAAAATAAGTATTTGAGGACACTAAATCATTGTAAATAAAGCCTTAATAAGTCCAAACTTCTGACTCATCAATCATCAGCACCAGAGAGCTCAATTGAGAGCATCAACATGGCAACACCATCGTCAGTAGTACAACTGTCGTAAGAGAATATAATCTCCATTGAAGGACAATGGAAGAAGCAAAGCCCTATAGGTTTTTGTAGGTATGGAAGGCGGATTAAGAAAGAAAGTGGAGTGAAATGGGCTTTTTTCAAAACTTTTAGATGTAGCGGAGATTTAACCACTGCAAATTTAATAAAATTAGCCAAAGGTATAGAAACCCCTCAATTTGATGCAATTTACGAGGTTATTTGTAACCCAACAATTAAACCTCCACAAATCAGGTGCTTTTTAAGTGAAGTAGGTCCCACTGATTCACAATTGAATTAGAATCAAATAAGAATAACAATTAATTATCTTCCATTTGAAGTTGTGTTTATCTAATGGAGAAAAAAGTCAAATATAACATATAAACATGAATTAATGGCTAACCTTCAAAGTTTTTTTTTTCTTAATTTCTTAGATATATTCATATTATAATAAATTTGATAACAAATAGGGATGGCAACGGGGCGAGACGTGTTTACACATATGTGGGGTGGGGTGGGGTGGGGTGGGGTCTGGTGGGTTTGACTATATGCGGGTGCGGGACATAGCAAAACAGGTCAAAATAAAATAATTTAATTTGTGTGTGGGTATTGTGCAGGTGCAGGTACGATTTAGGATTTAACATGATATCGAAAACTTAATCTAACAGTTCATCAATGTTCAGAGATATTCTAGTGATTTTTTTTAAAAAAAATTGAAATATATTATTTACACTAAAAATAAATCTAAAATATTTTGTTTTTCTAGTCGCAGTGATAGGTGCCTTGGAATAAATTTCTCAGTCACCTTATCATCCCAACTATGCTGCCTTCCCATGTGTTTTCTTTTTTATTTTGTTGCTTTCAATACTTTGTTACCAAGGTGAGAGATCATCTTCTTTGGTAAGCTTATCAAAGCATGTCCAACATATCCTCATCATCATCCCCATCAGATAAGTCATTTTTTCAATCAATATCATAAGCTATAGTTGGACTAAGTCCTGAAATTATAACTTTGGTATCATGACTCTTAGCCAATACTCCCATATAGTGTGTCATAACAACTTGTTGATTAACACGCCTCCACACTTATAATTGGGCCTTAGGACCTATGAACAATTAGGAATTAATCACCAGGTATGAACTTATACACATAAAAAAGGATGGCATTGCAAATAATCGAACAAGGACAAATCAGGTTAGGTGGTAAGCTTAACAACTATAGTAATGAAATTGAAGTCGTTGAGGCTGTAGGGGATCATTATACATTTGACATAAAGATATCATGGATTGATAACATAACGGCAAATCAGGAACCAACATCAAATTTTGCAAATTATGAATCGACCTTAAGAGGTTGTCTAGCACAAGGAAGGAAAGTTTTGAAATACAAGAACCTATTGTCAACCATCTACATTACAGCAATGGTAAGAAGAGTTCTTCCTCTTACAACATCAAAATGGAAATCACCTAAACAGAAGAATATTCATGCATGTTTATAAGAAATTAAAAAAAAAAGATTAGAAAGGTATCCTCATAAATATAACTTGTAACTTCAACAAATGATATTTCCGCATTAAAAAGTGACTAAAGAAATTACTTTATAGAGTTTCAAACATACTTGAAATAGAAAACATTATGACTAACTGGTCCTAAGGAAATAATTGCACCTGTTGGAAAAGGTAACAAATACTTCATCAGATTTGCGGTATTAGTAGAACATCTATTGCAATCGCTATGCTCTGGCATTATAACCAGTTTCTCTAGATTTATTGCATGCTCAAGTAAGAACTTCAAGAATTGATGGAGCTCTGCTGCGTCAGATGTATATGTATGACTACATAATGGCATAACCTTGACATTTTTCAAATTCTGTAAGGAAACTTTGAATATGTTTTCTTCAATGGAGAGGTACTTCTTGTCTTCCGACAAATCAATCTCTTCGTCTTCATAAAAGGGGTGATAATATAGATACCAAAGAAGGACAAATCAGGGTGGTTGTTGAGGCTGTAGGAGATCAATATACATTTGACAAAATGATATCCTGATGTAAGAAAAGAATAGAAAATAGACCGTCATATTAGGAAATATCATCAAATGTTCCAACTTAGGAGTTGACCTTAAGAGGCTGTCTAGTAGGGGGAACGAAATTTTTTAAATACAGGAACTTATTGTCAACCATCTGCATTCCAGCAATGGTAAGGAGACGTCTTCCTCTACCAACATCAAAATGGAAATTACCTAAACAGAAGAATGATTCAGCATATAAAACAGGAGATCTATTCACAATTGACATAAAAAGACTGGAGATATTTGGGACTGATAACTGACCTTGATAAACCAGGATGAGGGTATTATCTCATTAGTACAATGAGCGCTTACCAAAAGATCTTTCACTATGTTTCCATCTATTTCATCAAATTCATCACAGTCGATATCAAGATTGGCATGATTCAAAGATGAAAAGTCCCTCAGCTTAATTCTCGTATCATTAGAAAACCAGAAATCGTTAAATGTTCAACATATGGAGCAACAATTTCAAATCAACATGTATCACCTTCGAATGAATACCAATCCCCGTAAGGATGACCATGATGGATCAATTCCAATCGCCTACATTTTGGAGAAGTCATATGCAAATGATTAAAACAACGAAATTGACGTAGCTTCAAAGATTCCAATTGAGGACAATTTGACATTATTTGTTTAATGTGTTCATCCCGGAGAAACAAATCTTCCAGCGTTAAACTCTTCAGAGATGTCCAATTTGGTACACAATCTTCTACTATTCTGCAATTCTCAAAGTTGAGTTTTAGAATGGATGAACTACTACATAGAACTTCAGGTAAGCTATAGGGTTGGTCATGCTCCGTCGGATCAACAGTATACCGTATATTCAAGCATATATCCTCGACTTTCTTATTCACCACAAACTCAAGCCACTTGTCAATTACCAAAAAATAAGACACCCCATCACCATATCTGAACACAAAGTTTAGACTGAACTTTTGAATGGTAGAGCAACTAAGGAGAGGTAGTACATTACCCGTTAAGGAAATGAATTTGTGCAAAATCGAGCTATCTGAACGACCATACTCCTTGTTGTCATAACCAATTTTGTTGATACAAGTCCAGAAGTATTGCCAATCTTTAGAGAGAATAGTTGTTTTAAACGCATCTGTTATGGGAAATAAAGAATGAATTTCAACAATAAGAGCATGAGGTAGCTTACTAATCCTATCAATTTCTTCACATTTTGTCTCAATCTTTGATTTTTTCTAAGCTGAGTTTTCAATAAGATGACTTTTAGAGTTGCCAGAGAATTGGTCTTGGTTGCTCATGTTGTTCAAACAGTATTACTATTGCTACTTGAAATCACAATGTCAGCGAACCACTCAACCAAAAAAAAATACACTAGAATTTGTTTGTAAAGAATAAGAATTTCTGAAAATATGTTGTTGAAAAATAACAGGAAATCCATATAATTATAGACAACAAAGAATAGCATAAACATGTGCATATTACGCCTTATCGGAAAGTTCACAACCCCTTGGAAAAGTCACAATCCTTTGAAATAGTCACAACCTTTCAAAAAAGTCACCAGAAAAGTCGCAATTCTTAAAAAAAAATCACAACTATCCATAAAAGTTTCAACTGTTCATTTTTCATTTAAACCTTTTAAAACCCAATAAGTCATGCTACACTTCTCTTTTGTTGAGAAACAACACGAGGCTAAGAAGGGGTGGAAATTATCAAACATTAATACTAAAATAAATTTATTTGTAACTATAATTGCTATAGACAATTTCTATTTCTTTTGTCTGTTCATTATTTTTTAATGTGATAATATATTATATTTATTAATATATTTTTGTTTTAAGAATAGGGGTCGGAAAAGGGAAAAATAAAGGAGGAGATTATAATTAAGGAGACGAATTGAATGATCTCACCAAAAAAAGTGAATTTAGTAGTCAATGCTACTAGGATTATCCCATGTAATAGTATATAATTACAATTTGAAGCGATTTTAAACCATAAATAAGGGCAATAAGGCATTTAAACTTAATGTTCAGAAGTCCTGTATTTTAGTAAACAAAATTATTCATCAAAATCAAACACAAAACTTAAGAAATGTAATTAGGATAAAGGAGACATACACAATGTAGACTTCAGTTTCCATTTCAAAATCTTGATTCTTTTTTCTTCTTTTTTTTTTGTTATTTATATATTTTCATTAAAGGGCTAATGCCATACTACTTATATAGTGGCCATGGAGTTGACCATTTAATGTTTTTCTATTTTTGGTCAGACTATTTTGTTCATAGATAGAATATATAAAAATTAATTAATTAATGAGATCTAGACATTCAATATATTATGTCATTAATGGTTATTAGTTGATTATTTTTCCTAAATAGGTTGCTCATGTCATGATAAGATCATCATTGACGTAATAATTTACTTCCTACATATTTGAAAAAGAAAAAGAAGGGCAAATAAAGATATACTTCCTCATTTTAATTTGTCACACCTACTTTCCTTTTTAATCCGTTTATAAATAATGATTATTTTCCTTTTTATAATCTTTTTAATTACATATGAACCCATAAAAGATGAGGAGAGACGTGACAAACTCATGACAAGTGTTATTTAACGTTTCCACATTGTATTCTTATTTTATAGGAGTAACAATTAATAGAACTTGATTTCCATTCTGCAAATAATTTATGTTGATTTAGCTAAGTGGCTATATAATTGATATGTTACAACATTTCATTAAAAAGGAACCATGATCAAGGTATCGAATTCTCTAATTAATCTCTATATATGTTGATAGATACTAGAAAAATTGAGTCAAATGAGGAGAAATAAATTAAACAAAGGTAAAACTTACTTTTGAGAAATGCTAATCATTTCCTTCCCACTTCTTCCTTATGGAGAGAAGGTGGGAAGCAGGGGCGGAGATATCCTTGTCCAAGGGGTGTCGGCACCCTTTTGCCAGAAAATTACACTATATATAGATTAAATTTTGATTTAATAAATAAATATATATATATATATATACAAGCGTTGACTCCTCCTTACATATATAAGGCCGCCATGAAGGTTTAGTGTGGTGGTTAATTAAGGTGTTCCAAAAGTTCCTTAAGGTCAGTCATTAACACTCCTTACTGACTATTAACCATTGACACTACTTCCTGGAAATCCTGGCTCTGCCACTGGTGGAAAGTATTTGTTTCACTCACCTGCCCTAGGTTGCTCTTTATTCTTTCTTAACCATCCATCTCTTTGGTTGAGGATTGTTAGTGGTTCCATTAATGGCAGCGTAGGTGAGAAATGGATGCCCTTTTTGTTCAAGCGATTAAAGAATCAGTGTTCCACCCAGTGCTTCATTCATGGAAAGGAATTTTATTATTTGAGTGCAAGAAACCAAAGTATTCTTAACATAAATACCTATTAATGAAGAAGATTGAGTTAAAATTTTTTGATAAAAGGTTCTATCATTCTCACCCGGGGTCTCCACTTGGATCTCTTCTTCTCCCAAGTGTAATCTGTATGTACTTTTCATATATGGTTAAGACATATCACAACCAGATGATCATTCATTAGATTGTCATGTTCATGTTAAAAGAATGAAAAAAAATTCACATCGGTAATTAATGATATGAGTGGTCTTCTTGTAAAGTTAGGGAAATCATCCTCCCTTTGAGCTAATTTTTAGTGTGTGACTTAGGTCCAAAGCCTATAATTTTGCCTGGTATCAAATCAGGATCCATTTCACTAGGCTTCCAGTTGTCCAGTCCTAGGCGTGAAGTGAGGTGTTAAAGAATGAAACAGTCTCACATCAATGATTAATGAGATAGATAGTGTTGGGTTTTAAAGGTGTGAACAGGAATTGAAAGGTTGTGACTTTGCCAAAGGGTTGTAACCTTTATAAAAGGTTGTGTCTTTTCTAAAAGGTTGTTACCGTTTAAAAGGTTGTGCCTTTTCGAAAGGGTTGTGACCTTTCTGAAATGTTGCTTTTTTCAAAAATGTTGTGACCTTTTTCCCTTTGTTGACTATAAATAGAGAGGCTTTCTCTCATTTTTCTACATCAAATTCTTCCCATCTCTTGCAAACAATTCTTACAAAACAAAATCGATCAATCGATCGTGTCTGTGTGTGATTTGGTGTCATTTTTAGTTCGTTGAAATTATTGAAGTTTAAGGTACCGCTACTTCTTTAATGGTTAATCTATTTTATCTTGGGAGGAAGTAATCTACAACCTCGGCAACTTGAGGGGATTAAATTTCTTAAGGACACACAGTGGGTTATGTGGACTCGGATAGTTTTTTTATTTTGTCATTTCATCTTTTATTATTTCTAGTTTGCTAATTTGAATACAAAAGATAACAAGCTTAAGAAATTTATTAGTGATGGTATATTCTGTGGTAAGGAAATTACTTTTATTTTTTGTGTACTTTTTGTTGGAAAGAAAAAAAGAATTATTTTATCTTATGATAAAAGAGATTTGGGATGAATTAGTACTATTTTAATATGTTTGAGTATATTTTCTGTAGTAAATTTTCCTTGGATGGGTAAGATTATTTTTATTTTCTTCCCAACTGCATTGAAGCATTGCACCCCTTTAGTTTTTTTTTCAATAAGAAAAGTTATTTTGTGCATAAAGGTTAAGATATTCACTTTAATTGTTTTTCCTATATTCTTGGTATTATATAACTATGAGAAGAAGTAAATGAACAGATGTTGTGTCCTAACAATATTTAAACATGAGTTTAGTTTCTCATTGAAATTCAATGTCTTTTGAGAAAAATTGGAATATGATGGAAACTGGGAAAGAAGGAAAAAAATTAGCAAGAAAAGTGACATGCATGGAATCATTGCTGACATATAGAATATGATTCAATTGGGATAAAAATCAAGTTTTATCTTTATTTCCCATGATTATTTTTTTCTATCCTTTATAAATTATGAGAATTATTTCATAAATGTTAGGATAGATGATCATTATGTGATGATCTCAGAATATATCTTTATTACTATTAATATGTATTCTATTTAGAGGAGAAAAAAAAACTTTAATAGTTTTCTACTCCATGTGAAATTTGATTGTGTCTGACTTTTGGAGACTAAAATTCTCTGATTTTTTACTCCTTTGTTTTGAAGAATATAAGAACTTCACGAACAAATCAGATTGTGCATTGGTTTGAAGAAAATAGAAATTTCACCAATTTGTTAAATATGGTGTTTGAATGAATATTCTGACTTGAATAATACAAAATTTTTGTCAGGAATATTAAGGCTAAATGATTTGAAAAAGATAAAATCTTCATCATTAGCTAGAAGCAGTGTTGTATTTGAAGTTTCTAGAGATTAAAACCTTTTTGGTTTACTACTATGTTTGAATGTGAAACTGATTCAAAGAATATAAAAACTTTATCAGAATTTAAGGTTCATTCGGTTAACGAGTAAAAGAATATAAAAAATTCATTGTTTCTAGAAACAAGTGTATAAAGATTAAATATTTATTGTTATTATTCTAGATCCTAAGTGTTATGTCTAATTATGACAGAAATGGAAAAAAATATTACTGACATAAAATTAGTGATTTTTGTGTTTTAATGGGAGTTCCTATGGATTAAATGTCCAAAAGAAGGCTTCGTGTTGCCAGTGTGTATTTTGATGGTATACAATTTGAAAGCATGGGAAAAAATATGTGAAAAATAATGTCAAATACTTGGAAAAAAAATTGAGAACATATTTAAAATATGGGGTGTTCTTTACTTGTGATAAAGACAAAATTAGACTTACTATCTAATTTAAATTTGAAAGTACAAGATATGAAATTTAATGGCATGCTAGTATTATGTTAGACCAGCAAAATTCTTTCAGTATATTTGATATTGTGGTCGTTGAGTCTCTCTTTACTAGTATATGATATGACTAGTATAAAACCACAAAATTATATTACTCGTTCAAAGGAATTGTATACTTTGATTAAAAAGTATCACTTAAAATATTGTGATTTTTCATTAAAATATATGTCTATTAAAATAAATTTATTTGTATAGACATGAACATTGGTGAAAAGTGATCTGTTATGTTTGTGTTGTAAAACAAACATTTGGGTCATATTGCCCTTATTGGACCGATGAAACTATGGTCATGGGTAATTCTATAATCAATTGAATGTTATGAAAAGGACATATGGCAAGGTGTTGACTCTAAAAGAATGTCTGTATTTGAGAAAGTTATAAAAAGTAAAGAACAAAATATTTGTGGGAAAAAGTTATCTCACAAAAGGTCTTTTCAAACTTAGTATTTCTATTTGTTCTTACTTGCTTGAATCAAATTGTTTAATACTTAAATGCTTGGGACATGTCAATTACAAAACCTTGCAAAAACTATTCAACTTAGAAGTTTTGCTCAACTTTTAGTGCGATAAATCAAATGTCAAGTATGTGTTGAATCTATGTATGTTAAGCATACTTATAAAAATTTTAAAAGGAATTTTAATCCCTTAGAATTGATTCACAGTGACATTTGTGATATGAAGTCAACACCATATCTTGGTGGGGAAAAGTGTTTTATAAATTTTAGGGAAAAAGGTCTAAAATATATCAAACTTTGACCGAAATTATTGTAACGATACCAAACTTTGGAAAGGACCTTTTACGCCCCGCACTATTTAATAGTGTATTTTAAAGGTATATATGTGCCCACATGGACATCAGAAATATTGCATAATTATAAATAGTAACGTGACCACATGGGCACATATATACCTTTAAAATACACTATTAAATAGTGCAAGAGGTAAAAGGTCCTCCATAAAGTTTGGTATCGTAACAACAATTTCGGCCAAAGTTGGAGTATTTTTCAGACCCTTTTCCCTAAATTTTATTGACAATTTCACTAGATACTGTTATGTCTATTTGCTTAATGGTAAGCATGAAGCAATAGAAACATATAGGCAATATAAAACTGAAGTTGAAAATCAGTTGGATAAAAAGACTTTCATGATTAGAAGTGGTAGATGTGGAGAATATGAATCTTCTTTTATAGAAATATATTTGGAAAATGGAATCATCCATCAAATTACTACACATACTCACCTCTATCTAATGAAAATGTTGACAGGAAAAATAGAACTTTGAAGGAAATGTTGAATATCCTACTTATAAGTTCAGGTGAACCACAATATTTGTGGGGGTGCTATCATTATAGAGAAAGAGAACAACAAAAAGTTTGTCTATTCAGAAAGAGAGAAACAAAAAGTTTTGTTTGTTAGTAAAGGGAGTAACAAATAAAAACTTTTGTTTGTTAATAAAGGGAACAATAAAAAGTTGTGTTTGTTCAGGCTTTGTTGTATCCTGATAGAGAATTGTTTGTTGTCCCTTAAAGTATATACAAGCAATAACTCTTGAAATATAGTGATCTAAAAATTTCCAATACTGTCTATTCCATATGAGAAATGAAAATGAGGGAACTATTCCCAAACGGGTCAAAATAGGACCTAAGACTGTGAATTGTATGTTCATTGGATATGGTACAAATAGTAAAGAATGTCGATTGATGGTTCATAAGTCCAAACTATCGGATAGTCAAGTGAAGGGTCTAAATGACCTTGGAAAGAACCAAAGGAGGATGTACTTAATAAATAGATTCAGAGGTGTAGTAAATGTTAATGTACAAATTACTTCCTTCGAGTTTGATTTTTTAAAGTTTCTTCTTGAAAATGAATCTCATAAATTCGAAGAAGTTATGTCCAATATGGACTCATTATTTTTGGAAAGAGGCTGTCAATAGTAAGATAGATTCAATCTTGAGCAACCATACTTGAGAGTTGGTTGATCTACCTCCAGGAAATAAACCTTTGGGTTCAAAATGGATCTACAAAATGAAAACAAAGCTGATGAAACTATTGACAAATACAAAACAAGACTTGTTGTCAAAGACTTTAGACAATAAGAAAACCATGATTATTTTGACAAATAATAGCCACTAACTAGGACTACATCAATTCATATGTTAATTGCGCTAGTTGCGGTATATGGCCTTCAAATTCGTCAAAATGGATGTGAAAACATTTTTTTTAAATGGAGAATTGGAGGAAGAAATTTACATGGAACAACCCGAGGGCTTTGTGGTTCCTGGTAAAGAAAAGAAAGTACGTAAACTTGTCAAGTCACTTTGTTGACTAAAAATAAGTGCCCAAATAATGACATGTGAAGTTTGACCAAACTATGTTGGCAAATGAATTCAAGATTAATGATGTGATAAATGGTTTTACATTAAAAACACACCAAATCACAAGGTCATTGTTTGTTTTTATGTTGATGACATGTTTATCATCAAAAGAGACATATATGAAATAAATGCTACTAAACATATGCTAGAAAGTAACTTCGATATGAAAGACAATGAAGTTACTGTTGTGATTGAAAAGAAACTTGACAAGTTCAAGTATTTGGATTTCAATATTGACAAGACTCCAATAAATGTGAGCTTTGTAATTCAAAAGAATGAAGGCAAAAGTGACTCACAATTGGAATATGTTAGAGTATTGAGAAGTATGTTATATATCATGAAGTGTACGTGATCAGATATAGCATGTACTATTAGTAAATTGAGTCGGTTCACAAGTAATCTCAATCAAACTCATTGGATGACAATGAAAAAAGTTTTGGAGTATTTAAAACATATTTAAAAACTATTGCTTTATATTATAACTAATATTCAACAGTATTGGAATAATATAGTGATGCAAATTGAATCACCAGGTCAAATAAAGTAAAATCCAGGAGTGGATATGTACTTACTCTTGGTGGAGGAGCAGTCTCTTTGAAATAATCCAAATAGAAATTTATCGCTCGCTCTACTATGAAATCTGAGTTTATCGCTCTACATAAGGCTGGTGAAGAAGTTGAATGAATCCAAAATTTCTTGAATGATTTTTAGCCCAAACCTTTAGCTCTAGTATGCATACACTGTGAGAGTTAATTTGCAATAGGTAGGGCATGGAGCATGATGTATAACGGAAAGTCTCATCATATATGACGTTGACATAATATCATTAGAGAAAAACTCTCTAGTGGAATTATCCTTATTGACTATATAAAGTCAAAGGATAATGTATCGGATCCACTTACAAAAGGCCTAACTAGAGAGGGAGTTGATAGATTATCCAAGGTAATGGGACTATGGCTGAGGATAAGTCATTGTGGCGGTAACTCTACGTAGAAGACTAGAGATCCCAAGATTTTAAGTTCAAGGAGATCAAGCAAAGTCATTGATGACGGTTCAACATTGTCAAAATATTTTTCATGGTTCATTCTCATGATAAGACAATGTTAAGTAACAAGGATAAAGACATTAGGACTTTTTAATGGTTTCTAAGTTTGATACAGGGTATATCAAATGGTATATCTACGGAATAACACATTTACAAATCACCTATGTAAGTTTGAGGTGTAAGCCGCTTTGAGGAGAATCCGGTAAGGCCACTTCTCTACGCACTTATAAACTAAGATGTGTTCATGGCTGAAATGAACAAAATAATAAGAACCAAAATAGTTCAAGGGTTTATTGTGTGACTTATGTTGTCTAGGTATACACCAAAGCTCAACGGTTCAAAGATATCAAATCTACCAATTGACCGAGTATATCTGATATATGTTCACTATGGAAAGTTCAAAGGGAAACCCACTTATCCAGATGCAATCAATCCTGACTTATGAATCACATAATTTTTCATGCATATGTTTTAACAATAGTCATTCCCCATTCATGTAGGAGATTGTTGGGTTTTAAAGGTGTGAACAAGAAATGAAGGGTTGTGACTCTCCTGAAGGGTTGTGACTTTGCCGAAAGGTTGTGACCTTTATGAAAGGATTTGTCTTTTCTAAAGGGTTGTGACCATTTGAAAGGTTGAGCCTTTTCCAAAGGGTTGTGACCTTTCTGAAAGGTTATCTTTTTTTCCAAAAAGTTGTGACCTTTTTCCCTTTGTTGGCTATAAATAGTGAAGCTTTCTCTCATTTTTCTACATCGAATTATTTTCTTCTCTTGCATACAATTCTTACAAAACAAAATCGATCGATCAATCCTATCTGTGTGTGTGATTTGTTGCTGTCATTTTGAGTTCATTGAAATTATTGAAGTTTGAGATACCGCTACTTCTTTAATGGTTAATCCGTTTTATCTTGGAAGGAATTAATCTACAACCTCGGGTACTTAAGGAGATTAAAATTCTTAAGGACACACAGTGGGTTCTGTGGAGTCGGATAGTTCTTTTATTTTTTTATTTTCATCTTTAATTATTTCTGATTTGCCAATCTAAATACATGAGATAACAGATGGTATCCTTAGAAGGCTTGATAAATCCTCCTCCCTTTAAGCTATTTTTTAGGGTATGAGTTAGTATGGAAGCCTAAATGTACATGCAGATATTATATTGATTTTTAGTCTGAAAATGAAGAGTGTGATAGCGCGGATGAAGTTCTAGCTCCTCAAAATGATATCACTTGTCATCGATAGACACACTAGTCACACTTCTTTGATGATAGGGACCATTAGAGGGGAGGAGATGACAACAATAATATTATTACCACCAGTGGTGATAGTTAAGTTTTCAATTGGTGAAGAATGGTTTAAACTCTCCACATATAAGTAAAACAATTGTTGAGAAAGAGCTAGAAAAAAGGACAAGTACTCAACAAGAATAGAGAAAGCTTGAATTATGTTGAAAATGAAAGTGTAATGAATTTCAAAGATGCAAAGTATATATGGGTTTCAAAAAGTTAATCATTCCCTCGGTAGACGGTGGTAAAAATTGGTCCACTCATTGATCGCTACATGCCTTGATCATTAATTACGAGGAGGCGTATGATACTTAATTAATGAGAGAAGACCTTTCATATCCTTTCCCTACATAAAAAAAAGATAGATTTTCCCACATTACGGACATAATTTAATGAATACCTAGAAAAATTAGAGGATTATTTTATGTTGGTCAAAATATAGATTTGACTGTTGAACATATCAAAAGATGCCATGTAGCAATTGAAGTCCAGCTGAATTTAGTTAATTAAGAATGATATGTGTCATAATGATAGATCATATCTTGACAATTGATATTATTCATTCAAGACTCCGAGAAATGATGCAAGCTAGTCTAGCTCCAGAAGGGTGAATTCAAAAGAATTTTAACAACTAGTCAAGGTAGACTTCTTTAATAATTGTTTCAAAAAAAAATTGAGACTCACTCCAACAGTTTTTCAATCCTATACGTAATGATTCATTGTAACGACTTGTTCCTGTCATTATAGAAATGCGAACAGGGTAAAATTTGGGGCCGAAAAACGTTTTCGTAGTATTTGGATTTTCCCAACCTAGTCCAGATTTGGATGAAATCGGAGTCATTAAGGTGTAGCAAAATCTGGTAGCAATCGGGTGAATCAATTGTGATTTTGATTGCATGGGTAATTAGATAACTCGTTAAGGAATCCAAACGACTTTACAGAATTGAATTCGGGCAAGTAGAACACTTGAAATAGATCTTAGCGTAAAGGGTATTTTTCTAATTGTCGTGGGTTAGAGGTGTGTTGTGAATTGGAATTTTGGAATCCTTTTAATTAGCTCTCTGGTTCCATTTGGACCGCTTTGGTGGGAAAATTACCGCTCTAGCGGGGCCACCGCAACGGGAGGGTGGTCATTGTGCCGGGTACGACGAGACTTAAATCATAGATGATAGATGAATAGCTCACTGTTACGCGGAAGCCACTGGGGCATGAGTTCTGGTCGCTTTGACGGGGCTGCTAAAACGGGGTAAGGGCCGCTGCAGCTGGCCCGACGTGACTTAATCTCGTTAATAAACCCCTAAACGACCTCATTATGCACTTTTTGACTTTTTGAGCTAAGGAACGACCTCCAGGCGACTCATACTCATTTTTCACCATTCTTGAGGCTAAAGGTAAGTTTTTCACTCCCCGAATTCATTTTTCGATTCGTAGAACGTAATAAAATAGGTGAATATTGATGGGGGAAGGTTTTGTTATAGATTATATGGTGGAAACAACCCTAATTTGGATAATTGGGATCATGGGTTTGATCTAGGGTTAATAAAATTGTTATAGTTTCGGGTAATTAGCGATTGTTTATTGATTCCCGTGTTGTATTGATTGTTTGTAGACCAAGAACAAGAGGAATGAATCCGAAAAGGGAAGGATCAAGTTTCTTAGGGTTTCAAGCTTGTTTTGAGATAGGTGATGGTTGTGATTCTATGATCGTGTGATGTATGTTTGTTCTCGCTTCATTATGGTACTTGTATATGTATGTATGTTGCAATGTTGATCACACTTTTTGTAAATGAGATAGATAAATTATCGTTACCATGAAATCATGACTTGAATCTATGATCTTGAGGATATACTTGTGTTTGTAATTGTGGTGTGTGAATGGGATCGGATTGCCATGTTCCAGCATAAATATGGGATCAGATTGCCACATTTCGGCATAAATATGGGATCGAATTGCCACGTTCTGGCATGCTAACTGTCTGGGTTTGGGTTCCATGAGAGGACCAATGATGTGATGATAAATGTGAAATGCGTTGTCGATTCTTCATGTTGATAATGTTGTACATGTTGATATATATGCATGTGATTTTAATGTTGTTTGACTTGTTATGTTGCACTAGTGGGATAGCCGTGTGATCCTACCAGTACGATGTGGTTGTGTACTGATATTGCACTTGCTTTTCTTTTTTTAGTATAGGGCATCTTCAAGCGGCTACTGACAGACCTCGCTTAGAAGATCTATGATCATTGCTTCGAATTTAAGGGTGAGCCAATTCTTCCGGGCTACCATGGGATTCTCTTCTTTCTATGTCCATCATTTCCAGACTTAGATATTTGTTCTAGTTAGTTGATTAGTTCATTAGTTTGGGGATATATCATTTCTTGTTTAGACTTGGATCATTTGTTTAGATGGTTTGGTACATTGACTTTCAGGTTCTAGGTTATCTTCTGCATTGTTAGTTGTTAAATCAATTGTTAAAATTTATGGGAACTTCAGTCTTTAGTATTTATTTTTGTTTTCCTATGTTAAATGCCTTAGTTTTTGGATTAGTCGCTTGATTTTGGTTGTAGTAGTGGTTCTCCCACAGGAGTGTTAGTGTGGATGCCAATCACGACGGTCTGGGTCATGACAAAGTTGGTATCAGAGCCTAGGTTCGTTGATCTCAATGTACCAAAACGAGTCTAATATAGTCTCGCAAAATGGTGCAGGGACGCCTTTACTTTTCTTTGAGTGGGTATAGGACTTTAGGAAATCTCTCTATTTTTCTCTTATCTCTGTTCGTTCTATGACTTGATTCCTATTGGTATCTGCCGATTGAAATTGGGATCTAACCTCCTTCACTCTTCTGTTCGCAAATGGTTAATACTAGGTATAACGGTGTTAGGCCCATAGCTCTTGTCAATGCTCCAGCTGAGGAATCTGCAGCGAGAGGTCGCGGTCAAGGCAGAGGTAGAGGAAGAGCTAGGGGTAGAGGCCGTGGGAGAGTAGCGCCTGCTGTGAATAAGGTACCGATTGATAATGTTCCTATGAATGAGAACCCTCATGTTCATAATGAGGAGATAGAAGAGGTTATTGAGGTTGGAGATGTTGAGGAAAATGGACAAGAGGAAGAGGTGCCAGCGGAGACTGCGGTTGTTCCTCCCATTGATCTGGTGTTAGTTCAACAGATTATGGCATTCTTGACAGAGTTGGCTGGTCCTGGAGTGCTTCCATCTGCTCAAGTAACTCAAGCTCCTACTAATCCTCTTGTTGCTAGCACTGCGCCCAAGAGGAGTGGAAATGTAGGTACTAATACTTTCTTCCATCCTTTGCTGGGTTTCGTTATGACCGGTAATGAGCATGATATGTTGACTAAGTTTCTAAAGCTTAAACCTCCGGTATTTCTTGGTTCTGAGACTGAAGATGCTTATGAGTTTATCTTAGACTGTTATGAGATGTTGCATAAATTGGGTATTGTTCACCAACATGGGGTTGAGTTCGTGTCTTTCCAACTTCAAGGTGAGGCCAAGCAGTGGTGGAGAGCTTATATGGAGTGCAGATCTTCTACTTTACCTCCACTTACTTGGACTCAATTTCATGCTCTGTTTCTAGAAAAGTATGTGCCCAGAACTTTGAGGGATTGCAAGAAGGATGAATTTATGGCTTTAGAGCAAGGTGGTATGTATGTGGCTGCTTATGAGGCCAAGTTCCATGCTTTATCTAGATATGCTACGCAGTTGGTTACTACTGAGGAGGAGAGGATCCGATAATTTATTAGAGGTTTGAATTTTGAGTTGCAAGTATTATCTGTTCATATGACTTCTGCAGGGAGGAGTTTTAATGAGGTGACAGGCTATGTTAAGAAAATGGAAGGGGTGAGGTGAGACGGTCAAGCTAAGGCTAGGGCAAAAGAGGCAAAGAATTCGAGTAACTTTCAAGGCTCTTACTCTAAAGGGTCTGGAAGGCCAACACTTGCAGCAAAGCCAATTCAGTCTGCTATGCCCGCCTCTAGAGGTAACTACTCGGGAACTCCATCTCATAATTTTCAGGATAGTCAGAGTGTCGTGCCTTCGACGGGCAGCAGACCATCTTTTGATCATACTTGCTACAACTGTGGTGAACCTGGGCATGTGAGGAGAGATTGTCCTCATCCACGTGTGTTAGATTTCGCGCAGCAGCAACAACAACATTCTAGAGCAGTGGTACCCGCGGGGAATGGTAATAAGGGTAGAGGACGTCCACAAGGTGGGTGAGGAGGTAATCAGCGATACCGTGGAGGTAGAGGAAATGATAATGGTAATTGAGGTAGGGGTAACGTGCAACCAGGCATGGAAGTAGCTCAACAATATGATAGGGCTCAATGTTATGCCTTTTCGGGCAAAAATGAGGTGGAGGCGTCCGATGTGCTGATCACAGGTACTATTCTTGTCTGTGATCGGATGGCTAATGTGTTATATGATCCAGGTTCCACCTATTCTTATGTATCTGTGCAATTTGCCTCTGAGTTTGATATGATTTGTGATGTACTTGATGCCCCTATTCGTGTTTCTACCCCCGTTGGAGAGTCAGTCATAGTTACCCATGTTTATCGTGCTTGTCCCATTTTGTTTATAGGATTTCAGACTTGGGCTGACTTAGTAATTTTGGATATATGACTTTGACATAATCTTAGGCATGACTTGGTTATCCCCCTATTATGCTATGCTTAATTATAATACTAAGTTTGTAACTCTAAAACTTTTGGGAAGGGAAAAATTAGAGTGGGAAGGGGTGTACAATCCTAAGCAAGTTAAGATTATATCCTCCATTCGGGCTAGTAAATTGGTAGAGCAGGGTTGTTTGGCTTATTTGGCTCATGTTAGGGATGTTGAGATTGAGGCTCCATCCATTGGGTCTATTCCTGTGGTGTCTGAATTTAGTGAAGTGTTTCCAAATGACTTGCCTAGTATGCCTCCGAATACAGATATAGATTTTTGTATCGATTTAGAGCCAGGTACGCGCTCCATTTCTATCCCTCCATACCGCATGGCTCCGAAAGAATTAAGAGAGCTTAAGGCTCAAATCCAAGAGTTTCTTGATAAGGGATTTATTCACCCTAGTGCTTCCCCATAGGGTGCTCCTGTTTTGTTTGTTAAGAAAAAGGATGGTAGCATGAGAATGTGTATAGATTACCGGCAATTAAATAGAGTCACTATTCAAAATAAGTATTATTTGCCTCGAATAGATGATCTATTTGACCAATTGCAAGGGGCAATGGTTTTCTGTCCAGTTACCATCAATTAAAAATTAGACTGGAATATGTGCCTAAGATGGCGTTTAGAACTCGTTATAGGCACTATGAGTTTTTGGTTATGTCTTTTGGTTTGACCAATGCGCCTGCAGCTTTCATAAGTTTGATGAATTGGGTGTTCAAGCCATTTCTTGATTTCCTTTGTGATAATCTTTATTGATGATATTTTGGTGTATTCGAAAAGTGAAGAGGAGCATGCCAACCATCTTCATATTGTTTTGGGTGTTTTTGGGAAACAAAAGTTATATGCTAAATTTTCAAAGTGTAAATTATGGTTGAAATAGGTTGCATTTTTGGGGCATGTAGTTTCTAAAGAAGGGGTAATGGTAGATCCTCAAAAGATTGAGGCGGTTAAGAATTGGGTTCTGCCTAGTTCTGTGATGGAAGTTAGGAGTTTTATGGGACTCGCTAGCTATTATCGTCGATTTGTTAAGAATTTTGCTTCCATTGCTACTCACTTGACTAATTTGACCAAAAAGGAGATACCATTTGAATGGACTGAAAAGTGTGAAGAGAGCTTTCAAAAGCTCAAGCCTCTCTTGACCACCGCGCCCATTCTAGCATTACCGGTTGAAGGTAAAGATTTTATTTTCACATTCTGGCTTGGGTGTTGTGTTGATGCAGGATAAGAATGTTATAGCTTATGTCTCGCATCAATTGAAGGTGCATGAGAGGAATTATCTAATGCATGATATAGAATTGTCAGCGGTAGTGTTTGCTCTTAAGAACTGACGACATTACCTCTATGGGGTTAAGTGTGAGGTATTTACTGATCATCGTAGTTTGCAACATGTGTTCACTCAAAAGGATCTGAATTTGCGAAGGTGGATGGAGTTACTTAAATACTATGATGTGACCATTCAATACGACCCGGGCAAGGCTAATGTGGTGCCAGACGGTTTGAGTCGAAAAGCAGCGAGTATGGGTAGTTTAGCTTACTTGAGTGTATCCAAGCGACATTTGGCTAAGGAAATTCAGACCTTAGAGTCTAAGTTCATGTAGTTGGGAATCTTAGAAAGAGGTGGGGTGTTAGCTAGTATTGAAGTAAGGGCCACTTTTATTGAGGAGATCAAGGTCAAACAATTTGAGGATGAAAATTTGAAGGAGCTTAGAGAGAAGATTGTGATTGGTAAGGCACAAGAGACCACTCTTGATGCGGATGGTATGCTCAATTTGAAAGAAAGAATATGTGTTCCTAGAGTAGATGGCTTGATTAAGAAATTGTTGGCAGAGTCTCATGGTTCGCGATTTACTATTCATCCAGATGTGACCAAGATGTATAGAGATCTGAAGCAAATTTATTGGTGGTCGGGCATAAAGAAATGCATAGCAGAGTTTGTGGCAAAGTGTCAGAACTGTCAATAAGTGAAGTATGAACATCAAAGGTTTGCAGGTTTTCTTCAAAGAATGCCAATTCCGGAATGGAAGTGGGAAAGAATAGCCATGGATTTTGTGGTTGGTCTTCCTAAGACTTTCGAAAAGTTTGATTCTATTTGGGTAGTGGTTGATAGATTGACTAAATCAGCCCATTTCATTCTGGTAAGTACAGATTATAATCCTGAACAATTGGCTAAGGTGTATGTGAAAGAGATAGTGAGGTTGCATGGAGTGCCCCTTTCTATCATCTCAGACCGTGGTACCCAATTCACATCCAAGTTTTGGAGGAAATTGCATGATGAATTAGGCACACAACTCACTTTTAGTACAGCCTTTCATCCACAGATGGATGGACAATCGGAAAGGACTATTCAAGTGTTGGAAGACATGTTAAGAGCATGTGTGATTGATTTGGGAGGACATTGGGATAAGTTCTTGCCTATGTGTGAATTGACTTATAACAATAGTTATCACTTCATCATTGATATGGCACCATTCGAGGCACTCTATGGGAGGGGATGTAGATCACCCATAGGTTGGTTAGAGGCTGGAGATGTGAAACCATTGGGTGTTGATTTAGTGCGGGATGCTCAAGATAAGGTTAGGAGTATTCAAGCTAAGTTTTTAGCAGGCCAAAGTAGACAAAAGAAGTATGCAGATCATAAGGTAAGAGACATGGCATTTCAAACCGGTGAAAATGTTCTTCTTAAGGTGTCACCCATGAAAGGGGTGATGAGATTTGGTAAGAAGGGTAAGTTAAGTCCTAGATACATTGGCCCATTTGAGATTCTTGAATGTGTGGGACCGGTAGCGTATAGATTGGCTTTACCTCCCATTTTATCGGGTGTTAATTCGGTATTTCATCTGTCCATGTTGAAGAGGTATCATGGCGACGGGGATTATATCATCAAGTGTGACTCAATTGTGTTAGACAAAGATCTCCAATATGAGAAGGAACCGATTGCAATTCTTGATCGTGATGTGCGTAAGTTGAGGACCAAGGAGATTAAGTCTATGAAGGTTCAATGGAAGCATCATCCAATTGAAGAAGCTACTTGGAAAATCGAGAGGGACATTGATGTTTGCGTAATCACGACACAACTTCCAATGCAAGTGTCTACGATCGTACAATAGTATAATAACTCAACCAAGGGTTGGGATCGTTCCCACAGGGAGTGGTTTTGAGAATTAGTAGAAAAATAAAATTAAGTTCTAATTAGTCATAGCTGAAAACATTGTCGAATACAAACATACTAAATCTAAGGGGTGACACAAAAGTGTCAATTAACAATGGGGATTTTGTCACAAGTAAGCAAAAACAGCAAAAATGTAAAGAGTACTAATCAAGGAGATGAGGTTCTTCTGATGTGATAGGAATGCGGGATAAACTAAACTATTGGGTACATGCTTTTGATAATAAATCTATTGAATATTTGTGACTAGGCTAGACTATAGTGGGGGTAAATTCTCTCTCGAGCAACTTACCCCAAATCAAATAGGTTCCTCTCGAACACCCACTTACCGCATAAAGAACAGTCTCCACCTTAGCCCACTCACTCTCTCGAGTTGAGTGTGTGGGAGAAGGACTAGGGATCACTCTCTCAAGTTGAACCTCATGTCGACCCACTCCCACCGGCCATCAATTTAGTAGTCTTAGTTTTACGATTTCTCTCTCGAGCAAGCCGAAAACACAAAGGTGAAATCGTATTTGCAACTACAATTTCATTAAGTTCCACCACAACTACTAAACGAAATCACATCTAAATAACAAATAAATCATCAACAAGAAAGACCCAACAGATAATCTAACCCATATTCACAAAATTACACCCAAGAATTGGGGTTTTAGCTACACATGTAGAAGAGGTAAAAATGTATACCAATCTCAATTTCCATCAATGGGTATGCAAGATTAAGTCTTAGAACAAGTCAAAAGTGAAGAATACTCAAGACCCAAGTTCAAAATCTTAGAGTTGAAACCCTTTGAATCTTCAAGTCCTTCAAAACCCTCTTCAAACTTAGAACTCAAAAGTCTGTGTTAAAAATTCTACATTAAAAATTTGCTACAACTCTCAACGAGTATTTATAATTTTCAAAAATATGTGCTACAGCGGATCATTCGGCGTCGTTAGTCGAGATCGTCGATCAACTCGGCCATCCGTCATTTGGTAGGTTTCATCGTCGTCTTGCTCTATCCTTCAGCATCATCGTGTTTGGATCAATGGGTGACATAGTACAGCATTGTGGAACTGCTCGGCGATACACCGACTGCTCCTTTTCACCGCCGATTTGATCCTTTCCTTCAGGGCTAAGCAAACTGGAACAAAAGGCGAGAATAAGACCTTTTGGCGACTCGCCGAATGGGTTCGGCAGTTCTCATATCTTCATTTCTTCGTTCTTTCGGCTGCCTTTGTTTCTTTTTTGCTAAGTAGTGTCTATGCTTTCCTTCAAACACCAAATACCTTAAACTTAAGGGTTTTCATCAGATATTGAGATAAAATATGCATTTGAGGACACTAATTCTATCAAAATATAGCCCTAAATGAGTCTAATTTGTGGACTCATCAACACCCCCAACTTAAACTTTTGCTTGTCCTCAAGCAAAATCAAGCTCAGCCATTCAAAAAAGAGGTCTCAAACAGTGCTACACAAGACTCAATCATAAATGCACACAACAAGACTCAAGTTACTTATGCAAAGATCAAATGTGCACACAAAGATTCAAGTTGTGACTGACCGATATCAAAATATCTCATGCCCACAATACTTGCCTCAAATGCAAGTTCAAACTCTACCGAAGTGTTTAAATGCCCTCACAGAAGGAATGATTCCAAATTCACACACAAAGATTTAATCATTTAAAGTTCCAGAATCAAATGCAATGCTCACTCTTACAAGGAAGAACACAATGCATGCTTTCACCCATAGGTTTCCCCGTATTTTTCGATCAACATTTGTTTCAGCTCACTTAAGATCAAAATGGTTTTTCCAAGGCTTGTAATAGGGCTGAGTGCAAAGGTATGATCATTTAGGCTCAGTGACTTCCATCCTCATGAAATTTGGTGCTCACAACACTTCCTTTCCTTTTCCTATATCATTCTCTTTAGTGCTCAGAAGTCATCCTATTATTCACTTTCCATAGATTGTTTGGGAACCCCATTTCTTTTGTACTTTATTCCACAACTTTCTTTTTCATTCTTTTTTGTTTTCTTTCTTTCTTTCTTTTTTTTGTATGGTGGGGTTC
Organism: Solanum acaule; assembly: GCA_036250505.1. Taxonomy (NCBI): domain Eukaryota; kingdom Viridiplantae; phylum Streptophyta; class Magnoliopsida; order Solanales; family Solanaceae; genus Solanum; species Solanum acaule. The sequence goes on along the minus strand of JAJOOR010004070.1, from coordinate 50,618 downwards.
CATTTTTCTCAAAATCATGGGTAAGAGGGACTTTCTTGCACTTCTTGATTTGCTTTTTCTTTTCACCACACCACCAACTTAGGCTTTTGGCCTAAGTTGGCTATTCAACTAACCACAACTTCACAAGGATTATGGGTAATGGATAAAGAAAGGTTATGATTTCATCAAGTTTCTTCCAAAGAAAGGTAAGGCTCAAGGGGTGTTCAAGAGAGGTTCACACACTCACAAAGTAGGTCACAAAAGAGGTATATGTCAAATTGGCTCACACTCTTAGAAGTTGCCTAAGATCATATCAAGAGAAGCATCACTTAGTTGATCGTACCAACGGGGCATATTCTAAGATCTATCATGCATGGTTCAAAGTAAGCTCATCACACTAGGCATTGACACTACAGTAAAACAAGACTCCACACTTTCGCTAGTGTGCAATGATCATCACAAGACACTCAATTCGATACTACGCTAGTCATAACGAGATGCAAAGAGTTCACATATTGTCTGTGCAACTTCATTTGGCCTCGTTGTAGCCGTATATTCATGTTCGTTCGATCATGAGCACTATTCGAGTCATCGATATTGATCGGAACTGAGACTCAAATTTTGCAAAAGAACAGCCACATTTAACACACGAGAGGTGGCAAAAAAAATTTGAAAGGAAGGGTCAGCAATTTAAAACATGGAGCCATAAGCTCAAACATCCATGCAAAGCAGTGTAATAATACAATAATAGCTCACAACCCAAAATATAAACAAAACACGAACATCAATAGCACACAAAAGTGGGCCTCACCCTACCACAAATAAAAATCATTTGTCCTCAAATGCAAATAACATAATATCCTGAATGTAAAATAAAGTAAGACAGAGATGGAGGTAAAGAAAGGTCATGTATACACAGTTGCTCCATCTGTCGGGGTATCAGTGCCCGGTGCATCTGTCTGAGTTTGGGCTTCGGTACCTGGAATCACCTCAGAAGATCTGACAGTGCCGAACTTACGAAGATTGTCCAAGTCTGTAGCCACCAAAAAGGAATGGACAGCTATGTAGAGTCCCCGGGTCCATGAGGGAATAGTGGGGTCTCGGGGATTTGTCGTCTTGCTGGAACCGGGCTTCGTGCCCTCACTATCCATCTTGGGAGGATTTGTTTCCCTTGTATTTTTCCTGAAATGTTTCACTCTTATCTGTCGGGATGGCATATCTCTTCCAGCTACTTTCGGTTTAGCCATATCTACAAAGCTTTGAGAAAGAGTTAGAAATTATCCAAACAAAAGCATAGAAGTTCAGATGTAGAAACACTCCGCCAAACCAGTTGGCGAAACGCTCAACCACTTAGGCGATTCGCCAAGTGCAGGGCACAGAGGATACAAGGGTGCAGACAAAGGGCGAATAAGAAGTCTTTCGGCGAGACGCCGAATGTATTCGGTGACCTCAGGCTTCTTGCCAAAACTTACAAAATACAACAACACATTTATCATTAAATTAAAGGCGAGATGAGGACATTAGGCGAACCGCCGTGTGGTTCGGCGAGCTCAACCCAACGTGCCTATTCTCGACCTGACTTCTTAAGTTCAACCCCGCAACCCCCCAAAAACAAAATCAAGGCATGCACAACTCAAACTAAGTTTAGACCCAACGACACTCATGCACAACCCATGATTTTTCATCCACTTCAAGGCACAATTTTCAGGAGTCAATTATTTAACTCAGTGCGGGCAAGATTATCGAACCAAGCAGGCAATTAAAAATTTTAATCCTACCAGAGAGGATCAGCACACATCAACACGGTAATGTCATTGCATTTGAGTACAAAATCGATAGACAGAACTCAGGGATTGGGAACCAACCTTTTGCATTGATTAAAATAGGATTGAATCGCCAGGCAGCAATGTAATCCAATTTTCGAGCACAAATCAACAACTAAAATACTCTAAAAGTGCCAAAATATTGAAAATAGAGTGCGGGTGTGAGTTTGGGCAAATAAAAAGTGAGGGAGTGTGAATGATTTAGACTTTTAAACCTGTGGCCCGAAAAATCGTCCAGTTCTCGCCCATTCGGCAACATTAGTCAGGATCACCAAATCACTCAACGTTTTGCCGAGTAGCCACTTGCCTCGCCGAATTTTACAGAACTTCCATTTGTTCTGGAGTCCAATCAGCGGTCTCTGTCGGGATCGCCGACATGGTCGGCGGTTCGCCAATAATTTCCTATGCTCACTGAGTTTTATAGACTCTAATGCAAGTTGGTCTTGAGTCTAACGACGGTCTAGTTCGGAGTTGCCGAACCGTTTAACGATTCGCTAATTGAACTTGTTGTTCGCCAATCTGCACTTTTCAGTCACTCTCCACACTTCCATCTGCACAATCAACACACCATTATTTTATCACAACAAAAGAAAGCAATAAATGGTTTTGGGTTGCCTCCCAAACATCGCCTTAGTTAACGTTGTGGCACGACGCAAGTCCACCTCCAAACCTTATTTTTGGGGTAGACAATAGTGTCACTAGGCAAATCCCCTTTCTGTCTCGGATTTAGGTGAGACGACATCTGACCCATTTGGGTCTCCATCTTCTTGATTGATATTGAATGGGAGGTAACGGTTTGGCTAAGGGTCGACACATCCTCTTTCATCTCTTTCAAGATCTTGTCTGACCCTTCAACTTTATTTAGGATACGAGAAAGCATATCCTCAGACCTACCACCCTCTGAATCCTTTAGCTTTTGGAACTCGTGGGGAGGCACATACATGTCCTTCTCCCAATCCTTCCAATTAGGATTTCGGTTTCTCCATTCACGATCCTTCCATCCTTCATCTCTAGCCCAACCATGGTTACCACCCTGCCTTGGGTAGTTTGAACGATAACTACCGCTTTGGTTGGCTAGGAAGTTCACTTCCTCATTGTACAAGGCTTCAAATTTCACCTCCTCAGGATTTGCACACCCAACCCCCACAGCGTTGACACCACAGGCACCAGCCCCCATGACATTTTTAGATAAAATGTCAAGTTGTGTCATGATCTTAGCCATGTTTTGGTCTCTCTCATTATCTTTTTCCATCTGCTTCTTGGATAGCTTGAATGTGAGGGGGGAGACTTGGTCTTCACGGGTGTACCATTCCCTATTGATGGTTGTCATGCCATCTAAGAGTTGGGTTGCTACTGCATACGGTTGTTGCATCAGGCCTCTAGGTGAAAGTTGATCAGCAACACCTTTGTTTACCGAATAAAGGCTTCGGTAAAAGTATTGTATCAAGACATTGTCGGGCAGACCATGAGTCGGGCATTGTAGCACCAACTTTTTAAATTACAGCCAAGTCACATGGATTGGTTCGCCCTCCAAACGCTTAAAGCTTCAGATACTATCCCGAAGATTCATCATTTTTGAATAAGGGAAAAATCGTACATTAAATGCGGTTACGAATTCCTCCCAAGAAGTGATGGATTTGCGAGGCCACTTCGTTAGCCACTTGCACGCCTCTCCCATCAATGAGAAAGGGAATAGCCTTAACCGAACTGACTCCTGAGAGATGTTTCTGAAAGAGAATGGTCCGCACACATCCGCGAAGTTTCGAAGATGTTTGTGAGGATCCTCATGAGCCAATCCACTAAAAAGTCCCTTTAGTTGCAAGAGTTGCAACATAGTGCTCGTTATGTTAAATAATGCATTTCCCTCGAGTAGAGGTAAACGGATGGCCCCAATACCTCCCATGATATGGGGGTCATTAATGTTGGGCTCTTGGACATCGTTGAAATTTTTGATGTCGTCTTGGTGGCCCACCTGGCTACTGTTGCTATCGTTAACACTCATGCTTTCTGAAATATTCACACAAGCAAACAAGACAAATCTAAAAGTTAAGTAAGTAAACTACGATTACGAAGAACAAAAATTCTACTAATCTAAAAATTCTCAAATAACACCACTCCCCGACAGCGGTGCCATTTTGATGTTTGTGTAATCAAGACACAACTTTCAATGCAAGTGTCTATGATCGTACAATAGTATATTAACCCAACCAAGGGTTGGGATCGTTCCCACAGGGAGTGGTTGTGAGAATTAGTAGAAAAATAAAATTAAGTTCTAATTAGTCATAGTTGAAAACATTGTCGAATACAAACATACTAAATCTAAGGGGTGACACAAAAGTGTCAAATAACAATGGGAATTTTTGTCACAATTAAGCAAAAACAACAAAAATGCAAAGAGTACTAATCAAGGAGATAGAGTTCTTGGGATGTGATAGGAATACGGGATAAACTAAACTATTGGGTACATGTTTTTGATAATAAATCTGTTTAATATTTGTGACTAGGCTAGACTATAGTAGGGGTAAATTCTCTCTCGAGCAACTTACCCCGAATCAAATGGGTTCCTATCGGATACCCACTTGCCGCATGAAGAACAGTCTCTACCTTAGCCCACTCACTTTCTCGAGCTGACTATGTGGGAGAAGTATTACGGTTCACTCTCTCAAGAAGAACCTCATGTCGACCCACTCCCACCGGCCATCAATTTAGTAGTCTTAGTTTTACGACTTCTCTCTCGAGCAAGCCGAAAACACAAAGGTGAAATCGTATTTGCAACTACAATTTCATTAAGTTCCACCACAACTACTAAATGAAATCACATCTAAACAACAAATAAATCATCAACAAGCAAGACCCAACAGATAATCTAACCCATATTCACAAAATCACACCCAAGAATTGGGGTTTTAGCTACACATGTAGAAGAGGTAAAAATGTATACCAATCTCAATTTCCATCAATGGGTATGCAAGATTAAGTCTTAGAACAAGTCAAAAGTGAAGAATACTCAAGACCCAAGTTCAAAATCTTAGAGTTGAAACCCTTTGAATCTTCAAGTCCTTCAAAACCCTCTCCAAGCTTAGAACTCAAAAGTCTGTGTTAAAAATTCTACATTAAAAATTTGCTACAACTCTCAACGAGTATTTATAGTTTTCAAAAATATGTGCTACAGCGGATCATTCGGCGTCGTTAGTCGAGATCGTCGATCAACTCGGCCATCCGTCATTTGGTAGGTTTCATCGTCGTCTTGCTCTATCCTTCAGTATCGTTGTGTTTGGATCATTGGGCGACACGGTACATCTTCGTGAAACTGCTCGGCAATACGCCGACTGCTTCTTTTCACTGCCAATTTGATCATTTCCTTTAAGGCTTAGCACACTGGAACAAAAGGCAAGGATAAGACCTTTTTGCGACTCGCCGAATGGGTTCGGTGATTCTCAGATCTTTATTTCTTCGTTCTTTCAGCTGCCTTTGTTCCTTTTTTGTTCAGTAGTGTCCATGCTTTCCTTCAAACTCCGAATAGCTAAAACTTAAGGCTTTTCATCAGATATTGAGATAAAATATGCATTTGAGGATACTGATTCCATCAAAATATAGCCCTAAATGATTCCAATTTGTGGACTCATCAGACATGTGAGAGAAGTATCCCCAATTGTTCGTCGAATCAGGTACTACTTCATTCCTTCCTTAGCTTACTTTTCCTAAGTTTTGTCACTTGGGGACGAGTGATGGGTAAATTGGTATCTATTGTAATGACCTGTTCCCGTCGTTATAAAAATGCCAACGGGGGAAAATTTGGGGCCGAAAATCTTTTTCGTAGTATTTGGATTTTCCCAACTTAGTCCAAATTTAGATGAAATCGGAGTTATTAAGGTGTAGGGAAGTCTGGAAGAAATTGGGTGAATCAATTGTGATTTTGATTGCATGGGTAGTTAGATAACTCGTTAAGGAATTCGTACAACTTTGCGGAATTGAATTCGGGCGAGTAGAACTCCCGAAATCGATCTTAGCATAAATGGTATTTTTCTGATTGTCGTGGGTTAGAGGTGTGTTGTGAATTGGAATTTTGGAATCCTTTTAATTAGCTCTCTGGTTCCATTTGGATCGCTTTGGCGGGATAATTGCCGCTCTAGCGGGGCCGCTGCACCGGGAATGTGGTCGATGTGGCGGGTACGACGAGACTTAAATTGTAGATGAAAGATGAATACCTCACTGTTACGCAAAAGCCACTGGGGTGAGGGTTCTGGTTGGTTTGGTGGGGCCGCTACAGCGGGGTGAGGACCGCTGCAGTGGGTCCCAACGTGACTTAATCTTGTTAATAAACCCCTAAACGACCTCATTATGCGCTTTTTGAATTTTTGAGCTAAGGAACGACCTCCAGGCGACTCTTACTCATTTTTCACCATTCTTGAGGCTAAAGGTAAGCTTTTCACTCCCCGAATTCATTTTTCGATCCGTAGAACGTAATAAAATAGGTGAATATTGATGGGGGAAGGTTTTGTTATAGATTATATGGTGGAAACAACCCTAATTTGGATAATTGGGATCATGGGTTTGATCTAGGGTTAATAAAATTGTTATAGTTTCGGGTAATTAGCAATTGTTTGTTGATTCCCGTGTTGTATTGATTGATTTATTTGTCTATAGCCTTTGGTGAACCTGTCATCAAAGATGTCCTGAATCTAGATATAAATAACAACATACTTTCGGTATATGCATATATTCACGGTTGTTATAATTGAATTATTAGTAGTTTGAACTTTTTTCCTAAAATTCACTTCTTGATGTTTGACAAGTCTTGACGGAGTAGCTTACACCTACGAGATCACGATGGATGAATGGTGAGAGGTAAATTTTATTGATTTGGTTGAGTAAATTTTATTTTCTTATTAGTAAAGTGTAGCTTCCTTTTTGCAACTGACAATATGTTCTTTTACAAAATTATGCATATAAACCTATATATCATGCTACAAAGTGCCTACCTACACTTATTTATGGTTGTTTAGATTGTGTTTCTGCATTTTACAAACTTTAGCTTCAATTTCCTTGGTGAGGCAGTGAACTCTCAATACAGAAGTGTTTGTTTTGACTGAACTTTTGAATTTCCTGACCTGAACGGAAAAGTCTTTATTTTTAAAAGGTAACATATAAATTATTAACAAGGAACTTCACCAGAAGGTGCATTCCAGTAATAATTACTACAAGCAGTAGTTAGAAGAGATAAATCTATGAGCTAGGTACTTATAAGTAATCTAAACCACTAGGAATGTCCTCAACTTCTTTAGGGTATTTATGTATCCACCAAAAGTAAAAGCACTCTATAATTTATCTTCAATTTTTTGAAAGAACAACTAATTTTATCCTCAAAACACCTTTTGTTTCTGTCCCTTCAAATGCTCCACCATATACAAGCTTGGACAATCTTCCATATCTCCTTGTGAGTTGTGACCTATGTGATTACCATCTCTAATCTAACAAGCTAAGACTGTCAGTGTGTTTCTTGGAATAGGCCACTTGATATCCCTTATGTTGATGAAAATTTGTCATAATTTATCAGTCACTTTGTAGAATAAGAAAAGATGATTTATTATCTCTGTCTCAGCTCCACGTAAGATACATCTGGAACACAACTGCAAGGAAATGTGATTTGTCTCTTTTTTTGTAATCCGTCTCCTGGGACCATATGTGAATGATTGATTGGTTGATTAGGAGACATAATTTGAGATACAAACCACATCAAGGTATTTTTTTCAAATTCTATCTTAGAAAATTGATCTACATGTGGAATATCCTTTTTAGTTGTTAAATCAAAGTTAAAGTAACTCTGGAAGTGTGATACATAGGACATGACTTTGATGTGATAGTAAATGTTAAGACTTGGTTACTTTTCTGGGAGATAACTTCTGGTTGTGAATTGATCCAGTTGATGCTATAGTCCTACATGTGATAGTAAATGTTGATAAATAGGATTGGTTACAAATTCTCTGAAACTGTGCTGAAAATTTTCACCTGTTGTAAGTTATAAATATGGTATTTATTTATGAGAATTATGAAGAATTTACTTTATTTGATAATGTGTGTTGTTTGAATCACCTACCTGGATTTTATGTCCTATAAATTCAATCCGCTACTCCCACGGGTTAAAATTAGTAGACTTTACTGAACCAAATAACATGCGATGGTAGCCTGAGTCCTTGACATCAAGAATATATATACCATGATGAATTCATGCTTTCTACCTTTAAAGGTGACAAATACAGAGTATTATCATACACTTGCTTGATTTGGTGGTTTTTATTTTTTATTTTACCCTTGTCAATAAATTTCCTAACTGGTTCCGTTAGTTAATAATCATCTCATTTGCTTTAGTTCTTCCCACAAACCACCTTCAAAACCTACCTAGAAAAGAAGCCTCAAGCTTCTACTACTTTTCCATTTGCCTCTATAGCGATTGAAAGAAATCAAAGGCCAGCTTTAAGTTTTCAGCAATGTTGTTTGGTTCTTATGTGTTGTCTTCTATATTTTGACATTTATTTCTTAATTGAATTAATAAGGATGAGTTATATCTTTACAACAGTGATAAACACTCTTTATTTCACTAAGACACTAATTAGTTTGTAATAAATTAAATTTGTACTAAAATCACTATAGTTTTGAACCAAAGAAATATTTGGTTTGAGGACATCTAGTGTAAGTTTTTAGACAGTAACTAGCCAAAATATAGTAATTGTCAAGCAAGACATCTCTGCTATGGATATTATCATTTTTCACTGAACTATTTTCAGTTTAGAATCTGATCATGTTAATTCAATGGTCACTTCCATCAACTTATTTGTGTGATGCTTAGCTTTAAGCTGAATCCAAGCTAAATTCAAAAGCAATCTACCTTTATTTTATTTTGAGCACTAATCTTAAGTAACAACATCATCTTTCATGCCCTCTCCCTCCACCAATATATGTTAAAAAAATGATTCACTTAGTGATTGTTTTTCATGGTAGATTTGGTTGAACAGTTTTGAAATCTTTTTTTATGTTCGTTAACATGTCAATATTTATTTTTGTCGTTTTTAGCTTAATGTCTGTGCTATTGATTTCTTCTCCTTCAATGGTTGCACGAACTCGCGCATGCTGAGTTGAGGAGATCTTGTGGAGTTTGTCGTATGGAATCACAATAACTTGTTTCACAATCAAGGGTGTGTAGAAACTCAACTTAATTATCCATGTACTTATCAAATTTATTAGCTTTTCTTGCTACTTACTATTTTTCATTTATTGTTTTTTTTGCTTGTTGCCTAGGACTGAGCATCTATTGATTATTTGTTACTGTGTGTTTTACTTTTGATGAAAACATAGGTAATAAGTCTAGTGTAAATTAATGAACTGGTAGCTTGACAAACTATTAATGTATTATTAATATATATTGGATTAAACTTCCAAGTCTAACTGTTAGGCCTATTAGAGCATTTGAACAATTAAGAACTAATTATGAACTTTCAAGAATTACTTGATTATGATATGGTTGATTTGTCTAGATAAACTTTGAATGTGTTAAGCTCATTTATATATTAAATACTTAAGTTTTCTTAATGAAAACCTTTAAGTTTTGGACCCACAGGACTGTTATAATTAATTAGACATTAAAATGTTGAACTTTAGTCACTAATTAGCCAATTTTGCTACCTTTGTATATTAGCTAGGCCCTTTATCTATATGGGTTCAACTAGGATCCTTTGTGTGAAGATTAAAATTGGTCCATAGTTAATTTAGAGCAGCTCAAATTTTATTTAGTCTCAAGAGATCTATGATATAGCATCTGAAAGTTTTATTTGTGATACAATGCAGAGACAACCCCAACATTGAATAGTGTTGAGGTTATTACTCAAGTAGAAAACTATTTAGAATCATTAGCACAATTACCACACAATAAATCCTGATTTATTTAGTTAAAATTGGTATATTGCAATTTGAGGTTTATCCTATCACTCTAAGATCAGACACTATAATTAGCATGCTAGGCTTGATTTTGAGGGTGAAAAATGTTGGGGATAGTTTAGGACAAGATAAGCTCTTCATAGAGAGGTTGTAGTTTCTTCTAAGACGTAAACCATGCCATGCCTACATGCCCGTTCAAATGTAACTTGAAGCTGAATTCATGGAACTCCTACAGTCAACACCATTATCACCTCTGGTCTAAACTTTCTTTTATGCCGCTCTAAATTTTGAAATGAAAGAGAAGTAATATCAAAGCATTTTGAGCAAGAGCATTATGCATACTACTCATATAATAACTTACCACTTTTGTTGTACACATGATTATTGTTCAAACGTATTTACTATTCCCAGACATCATTTCTGTCATTGTAGTGTCTAGGAAGATATTAATAAGTCTCTAGTTTACACCTCATGTACTTAATTTCCACAACTCTATCACCAGCCTTAAGTGACCAGGTAACATGATTTCACAAGTTTTCCACGTTTTAATCTTATATAAGTATTGTTAACAAAATGTTGATTAATTCACTGTAAAAAAAAAGAATTAGAACTCAATTACTGAAACAAAGATGCAAGTCAGTTCAAACAAAAAGTTTTAGCTGGTATGGCATTGGATACAGAACATAGTAGTTGATATTTTGTTATATATTCTTCCTTTGATTGTCTCGGTGACTTTATTGTTGTTTTGCCTTGATGTCCTGTATATTCTCAGCCTTTCATGTTTGAGAGAACATAATTGTGAGACTATATGAAAGAATAAGACTTGTTACTAAATGTCTTTTGACATTTCATATTTTGATATATTTATTTAATTATTTCAGGTCATACATTCTGAAGTTCGACATTTCTTCATGTGGAAGATTTCAATGTGATGAAGAGTTGCACAAATTATTTAAAGACACTATTCAATAGGATTGGTTATATTAGTTCAAATAATATAAGTTTATTTTTAATTTGTGACATTGATATTTTGAATGAGTACTTCCTTTTGACATTAACCAGATGAATAATGTTTTGTGTATTAATAATAATATATTTTTTTAGCGTTTGGCAAACATCATTGTATTGAGGTGTTCTTTACCAACAATTTTGTAGTCATTGTAATTGTCGTCAATAGACTATTAGTGGTAATTTTAGTTGAAATTACTTGCCAGTTAAACGGACACTATAAGGGTAAACAAAGATGATTTCTAAAGGGATACCGTTGCCATCCTAATTGCCACAAAACAATTGTCGTTATAACTACTAATCTTTAGTGGCAATTTAATAGAATTTAACAACTATAAGAATAGATGCTAAAAGAGAATAATTAACCATTATAGATTGTATTTAGTGGCCAAAATAATTGTCGCTAACAATTGTCGTTAAAACTAATACATTTTAGCAGCAATAAACATATCCTTTACCAGCTCCGACCCCAGCATCACCAGCTAACGACCAATGGCTGGTAAAGGATATAGTGGCAATTCATATTGCCACTAATGCTTTTTTTAATTGCCGCTAAAGCCCCTTTTTGTAGTAGTGATCGAGAGGACCCAATATACCCTGCCAGAGGTATAGAGGCATGACTGGCGTGATCACTAATATGTTGCCCTCAGAGAGGACTTACAACCTAATGGGCAAGTAGTTCTGGGACTTGCGGGTGACTGACCCTATTCCACACGGTATTAAGCTTCTACCAACTGATTATGTGATTTAGCAATACATAACTAAAATGTTGTAATACTAACTAGCTCAAAATATTGTCATGCAAACTGAGAATGCAACATTAATATACTGATAATGAACATTCGAAAACTGAGGCATGCATGTATATATCTGAAATAACTGACCTAGAATATGTAATTCATGAACTAAAAGAACTACATAGTTAGGGTTCTGAATTCATGAAAGAATATACTTAAAACGATACTAAATTCATGACAATCTAATTTGGATCATTCTAACAGCTAAAACCCAACAATTTCTAACATTCAAGAAACCCTAGGTCTGGATAATATTAAGGGAATCAAGAATCTGACTGAAATCTAGGGACCTAATGGGCGAAAGGAACCCGCTAATGAAATCCCACATACCTAGTGACGAATTGCACAGAGAAATATTTTGATTTTAGGACTGGAACTGATGAAACCTTGTTGTGTTCTTGGTCTAGGGCTTAGTCGACTCTTTCTCCTTCTGCATTCTAATTTTTCTAAGTTTTTGGTGAATAAATGATTAGGTTAGGTTCTAATTAGTTTACTAGGATAAAACTGACCAAAACCACGTAGTTTAGGGGTTAAACAACGTAGTTTAGGTGTCCAACGTATAGGGGAAAAGACCAAACTACCCCTAACTTAAAACCTGCTGAAGCCACCTACGGACAAATCGACGGTCCGTGGATGGATCCACGATCCGTCCTGTCAGTCCGTCGATCGACTTCAGAGACTATGTTATGAGTGGTCCTAAAAGTCTTGACCTACAGACTGATCGACGATCCGTCGACTGATCCACGATCCATCATATCAGTCCATTGATCGACTTCAAAGGATTGATTCTGGGGGTCGTAAGGGTCTTGACCTAAGGACGGATTGATGGTCCGTCGACTGATCCATGATCCATCCTGTTCGATTGTCGATCGACTTCAGGGACCAGGTTCTGAGGGTTCCTGAGGGTCTTGACCTATGGACTGATCCACGATCTGTCCTGGCTGACCGTGGGTCATGCATTAGAATGGTTTTTGTCTGAGTTTCTATGGAGGGTTTCAGGTGGTCATCCATGGACCCCCCGAACAAGTCGTGGTCATCTTACGGTCTATGGGTGGCAACCGTGGGTTGCACCTGCAACTTCTGGAAATTTGCTGGTTTGATTTGTTTTCGAATACAGGGTTGTTACATTATCTCCCCCTTGGGAACATTCGTACGTGAATGAAGTCTAAACTAGTTGGATAGGGAGGGAAAGAGCTGCAAACCCTGCCACTAATTACTAGAAATAGATTTCTGACTGAATTATGTTCCAAGAACATGCAAATACGCTGAAAATGCATGTCCAAATTGAAGGAACGTGATAGTAAGACTGAATCTGGGCATGAATGATAGAAAAACTGAAAAACTAAAGAGGAACTATGATGTCAAGCTAGATTGGAATCAGAAGGAAAGAGATGAGGATACTTTGCCTTCATGGCTGCTTCTGCTTCCCAAGTAGCTCTCTCTACAGACTAACTCCTCCACAAAACCTTAACTGAAGTGCCTTCTTTGCTTCTCAACCTTTGAACCTGACGATCAAGGATTTCAACTAGTACCTCTTCATAAGTGAGACTATCCTTCACAACCACACTTTCTAAAGGTACTATAAATGTTGGATCACCCACACACTTCTTTAACAGCGAAATGTGAAAAATTGGATGTACCGCTGCTAGTTCTGCTGGCAACTCTAACTCATAATCCACATTACCAACTCTTTTCAAGGTCTAGTAAGGGCCTACATATCTAGGACTAAGCTTCCCTTTCTGGTCAAAACTCATCACCCCTTTCATAGGTGACACTTTCAGGAAAACCCAATCATCAACTTGGAACTCTAATTCCCTTCTCCTTACATCTGCGTAGGACTTCTGGCGACTCTGGCTATTTAAGTCTATCTCTAATGAGTTTCACTTTCTCCATAGCATCATGAACTGAATTTGGCCCTATCAAGGTTGCTTCACCTACTTCAAACCAACCAAATGGAGATCTATATCTACGCCCATACAATGCCTCATAAAGGGCCATCTTAATGCTGGAATGGTAGCTATTATTGTAGGAAAACTCTATAAGAGAAAGGTGATCATCCCAACTACCTTTGAAGTCTATCACACAAGCTCTCAACATGTCCTCTAAGGTTTGAATGGTACGCTCTACCTAACCATCCGTCTGCGGATGAAATGTTGTGCTAAGATTAACCTGAGTACCAAGACCTTTCTAAAATGACTTCCAAAAATGAGAGGTAAACTAAGGACCTCTATCCAAGATGATAGACAAAGGAACTTCATGCAACCTGAATATCTCATTAATGTAAAGCTTGGTGTAGTCCTCCACCGAATTTGTAGTCTTGACAGCCAAAAAGCGTGCAGACTTAGTAACTCGGTCAATAATCACCCAAATGGAGTCATGTTATCTGCGAGTACGAGGTAAACCTGTGATGAAGTCAATATTGATCACTTCCCACTTATAAGTAGGAATGTTGATCTCTTCACTCATACCTCCTAGTTTCTGATGTTCTACCTTGACTTGCTGACAATTGGGGCACTTAGCGACAAAATCTGCTATATCCCTTTTCATGCCATTCCACCAAAAGACTTCCCGTAGATCACGGTACATCTTAGTGGCACCTGGGTGAATAGAATATATGGAACTATGGGCTTCTGCAAGAATCTATTGTCTCAACTCACCCACCTTAGGAACACATAATCGACCCTGATAGCGAAGCACACCATCTCCCCCTTGGGAGAAAACCTCAACTCTCTTCTGATGGATTGCACCCTTTAATTGAAGCAATATTGGATCACTTTCTTGGTTCTCCTTAACCTCCACTACCAATGAAGATTCTGACCCATTCTAAACTGTTACACCACCATCTGATATGCTTATAAGGCGAACTCCCAAGCGAACAAGCCTGTGAACCTCCATTGCTAGTTCCTTTCTTTATTCCTCAAAATGTGCTACACTACCCATAGATAGTATGCTAAGTGCATCTGCTACTACATTTGCCTTACCAGGATGGTAATGCACACTCATCTCATAATCATTGAGGAACTCAAGTCATCTCCTCTGGCAAAGATTCAACTTTTTCTGGGTGAACACATACTAAAGTCTCTTATGGTCTGTGAACACATCTATATGGACACCATACAAGTAATGTCTCCAAATCTTAAGGGAAAACACCATTGTTACTTGCTCAAGTTCATGAGTTAGATAGTTCTTCTCATGCACCTTAAGTTGTCTAGAAGCATAAGCTATAACATTACCTCGCTACATCAACACAAAACATAGGCTGAATCTGGATGCATCACTATATATAACATAACCCTCTCACCCCTCTGGTAGAGTCAAAACAGGAGTTATAGTCAACCTAGTTTTCAGTTCTGCAATGATTTTCTCACAATCATCTGACCACTTAAACTTAACCTTCTTCTGCGTCAACTTAGTCAATGGAGATGCTATGGATGAAAATCCTTCCACAAACCTTCTGTAGTAACCAGCCAAACCCAAGAAACTTCTGATATCTGTAGGAGAGATAGGTCTGGGCCATTATTTCACCGCTTCTATTTTTTGAGAATCCACTCGGATCCCTTCGCTTGACACAATATGCCCAATAAAAGCAGCTGATTGCAACCAAAACTCACATTTTCTAAACTTGAATAACTGGCAATGTTTGAGAGTTTGCAGGACAACCCTCATATGATTCACATGTTCTTCCTCATTCTTAGATTAAATAAGGATATCATCAATAAAGAAGATAACGAACAAGTCCAAATACTGCTTGAACACTCTATTCATCAAGTCCATGAAAGCTGCAGGAGCATTGGTTAGTCCAAATAACATAGCTACAAATTCATAATGACCATACCGAGTTCTGAAGGTTGTTTTTGGGATGTCACTATCTCTGACTCTAAGGTGATGATAACTGGATCTGAGGTTTATCTTTGATAAATGGCTAGCACCCTGAAGTTGGTCAAACAAGTCATCAATCCTGGGGATAGGATACTTATTTTTTTATTGTGACCTTAGAACCGTCTTTCTTCTTCATGAACAACACTGGTGCACCCCATGGGGAAATATTGGATCTGATGAAGCTCTTATCTAGAAGGTCATTGAACAGCTCTTTCAATTCCTTAAGCTCACCTGGAGCCATTCTGTAAGGAGGAATAGAAATAGGTTGGGTATCTAGAAGGAGTTCAATTCCAAAGTTGATTTCCCTTTTGGGAGGGACTCTGGGAAGATCTTTTGGAAACATTTCTGGGAACTCATTAACTACAAGAACTGACTCAAGAATTGGGGTTTCAGAGCTTGAATCCTTAACCCGAACTAGTTGATAGAGATACCCTTAGAAATCATTTTTCTGGCCTTAAGGTAAGAAATGAATCGACCCATCGACGCTAAGCTACTACCCTTCCATTCTAAGATTTGTTCGTCTGGAAACTGAAATCGAACAATCCTAGTTCTACAATCGACTGAGGCATAACAGGAATGTAACCAATCCATGCCTAGAATGATATCAAATTCTACCATTTCTAACTCTACAAGATCTATTGAGGTGACTTTCTGGGAGACTGTGACAGGGCAATTTTTGTATACCTATCTAGCTATAATTGGGTCACTGACTAGAGTAGAGGCTGAGAAGGGTTCTAAGAGAATTTATGGACTAGCACTAAAGTTGACTACTATATAAGGAGTTACAAAGGAAAAAGTAGCCACTGGATCTAACAGAGCATAATCATCTAAGTGATGACATCAGGAGAATCTTCCTGATCATGGCACGCCTGGAGAGCATACAACCTGTTTTGGCACTGACCACCACCTGTACCAGATGAGTTACCCTGCTAAGTCGAGCAACCTGATGGTGCTACTGAAGTTGTGGACTGAGCTCTACCATTGTTACCTCCTTTACCCTATTTAGAATGACAATCTTTCAACCTGTGACTAGACTGACCACACCCAAAGCATCCTTCTTTTCCTGCAAGACGCTCGGCCGGATGGTTCTTACCATACTTTGGACAAGTTGGGTAGGTTCTGGTGCCTGAAATACTACCTTGAGACTTAGAGCTTGATGCCCTACCTTTCTGATCATGTCTGAACTTAGAGGATGGAACACTAGCTAATAAAGGTGTTGGAGCTGAAGACTTCTACTGAAACTGAGAGCGATTTCCACCACCCAATTTCTGTTAAGAATAATCATAGTTGCTTGTATTAGCCTTCTTATTTTCCTTAGCTTGTTCCCTATGCTTATCACCCTAAACATGTTGACCATGAGTCATGAGCCTAGAGATGTTCATATCTTTTAGCAACATAGCATTTCTATGCTCCGTTTTCACAAAGTCGGATACCCCATTAAGAAACTTGTTCATTTGAGCCCTGTAATCGGCAACAATGTGATGAGCATGCCTGGAGAGTTGGGTGAACTTGAGTCCATACTCTTGGATTGACATGTAACCCTACCTCAGATTCATAAACTCCTGAGCTTTTGCCACCCTCAACTATCTTGGGAAGAACCTGTCCAGAAAGGTCTCAATAAAGCATTCCCAAGTAATAGGAGATGCATTTGTACCCCTGTTCTCTTTCTACTGAGTATACCAGATGTCAACTAGATCCTTCAGCTGATAGGATGTCAACTATACCTTATCATTACATGTCACATGCATCACTCCAAAGATCTTCTTGACCTCATCTATGAAGTTTTAGGGATCCTCACCAATCTGCGATCCTAAGAACTTAGGCGGATTCATCCTAACAAAATCCCAAACTCTAGCTGCACCTGACCCAACATTAGCATTTTCTAGAACTGGAACCTGCTAGTTGTTCTGGTTTGTCATACTCTGAGCCAACAACCGCATAGCATTCCAAAATTCAGCATTTGAAACTTCCTGATCTGGGACTGGAGGAGCTGCATTTGCATTTCTGGCATTCACATTCCTTTCGTAAGCTCTACGAGGAGGCATGATCTAAAACGCATAATGAAGGATTAGAATGGGAAGTTTGATCATACCTCACGGACGATAAGACTATCAAGAAAATGAAGTTTTCCTAAAACATTTTGTAGCCTCCCTCTCATTAGATGTGGTGCACTTCACACCCATGAAAAGGACTCTACTTAGTACGGCTTTGTAGACATCCTACGACTCTTGAACCTAATGCTCTGATACCAATTTTGTAACATGCGGAGACTGAAATCTAACTATATAACTTATAACAGGGTCAATGCAATAGAATCTAACTGAACTGTGGGATCTACTAATAATAGACATAAAATAACATGAGCTAAATGTGGAGTTCGATGTATACGCTCCATTGAGAGGACCCAATATACCCTGCCAGAGTTATAGAGGCATGACTGGCAAGATCACTAAAATGTTGCCCATAGAAGGGACTTACAACCTATAGGGCACGTAGTTCTGGGACTTGCGGGTGACTGAACTAGTCCATTCGATATTATGCTTCTCCCAACTGATTATGTGATTTAACAATTTATAACTGAAATAATGTATTACTGAATAGCTCAAAATACTGGCATGCAAACTGAGAATGTAACATTAATATATTGATAATGAACATTCAAAAACTGAGGCATGCATGTATATATCTAAAATAACTCACCTAGCATGTGTAATTCATGAACTAAAAGAACTACATAGTTAGGGTTATGAATTCATGAAAGAATCTACACAAAATGATACTAAATTCATGACAATCTGATTTGGATCATTCTAAGGGCTAAAACCCAACAATTTCTAACATTCAAGAATCCCTAGGTCTAGATAATATTAAGGGAATCAAGAATCTGATTGAAATCTAGGAACCTAATGGGCGAAAGGAACCCACTAGTAAAATCCCACATACCTAGTGAGGAATTCCACGGAGAAATCTTTCGATTTCAGGACTGGAACTGATGAAAACCAGTTGCGTTCTTGGCCTTGGGCTTGGTCGACTCTTTTTCCTTCTGCGTTCTAATTTTTCTAAGTTTTTGGTGAATAAATGATTAGGTTAGGTTCTAATTAGTTTACTAGGCTAAAACTGACCAAAACCACGTAGTTTAGGGGTTAAAGTACGTAGTTTAGGTGTCCAACGCATAGAGGAAAAGACCAAACGACCCCTGACTTAAAATATTGTGAAGCCACCTACAAACGGATAGACGGTACGTGGACGGATCCCGTCCTGTCTACCCGTCGATCAACTTTAGAGACTAAGTTCTGAGGGATACTAAGGGTCTTGACCTACGGACTGATCGACAATCCATCGACTGATCCACAATCCGTCGACTGATCCACGATCCGTCCTATCAGTCCATCGATAAACTTCAGAGGATGGATTCTAGGGGTCCTGAGGGTCTTGACCTACGGACGGATTGACGATCCGTAGACCGATCCACAATCCATCCTGTCCAACCATGGGTCATGCCTTAGAATTGTTTTTGTCTGATTTTCTAGGGAGGGTTACAGGTGGTCATCCACGGACCACCAAAATGGGTAATGGGTCACCTTATGGTCCGTGGGTTGCACCTGCAACTTCTGGAAATCTATTGGTTTGGTCTATTTTTGGATACGGGGTGTTACAGATGCTTGAAGTATCATGAACTGTCAAACACAAACTATGTTAGTGGATCTATGAATCGGTTTGTGTGGTCTATTGTGTGCCTCATTTCTACTGACAAGACTGTGACCATGAGATTCTTTAAGGATGACATGGCACAAGCATGGATACAAGGGGAAGGAATGACAATGAAAGCTCTTGGCAATAATTATTTTCTCATCCAACTTTATCATGAAAGGGACTTCACCCATATCATGAGTGAAGGACTGAGGAACTACAACCAAAGTAGGATTTTGATGCAACCATTGGAGCCCAACAAAAACCCTAGACAGATGCAATTAACGACTATGGAACTATCGGTTCAAATCCATGATATCATCTTTAGTTTGCATTCAGAACTCGTGGCACAAAACAATGGAAATTTTTAGGGGGAATTTGTCTGTGATGATTCAAAGAACTACTATTTATTTTGGAGAGACTACATGTGTATTAGGGATTGTATGGATATCCGCATACCATTTAAGTGCAAGATGCAAGTTAAGGTTCCTTGAGGGGATTAGATGACTCTGAATTTTAAATATGACGTCTTGAAACCTCTTGTTTCTTTTGTGGATTAGTAGGTCATTCAGATAAATATTGTCGAGGTTTGTACGCATATCACGTATAACTCGTGAACAATATTTTTTTGGTTCATGGCTAAGATCAGACAATAAAGCATCACATCCCATGGCTGGAGCACTGTGGATTCGACCTTCCACCAGTGAACAGAAAGGTGAATTCCCCAACAAGAAAGATCCTATTTTCTCACCTGAAATTACGATTCCAAAATTTTCACCTATAAATCAAGGATCTCAGGCACAAAAACATGAAAATTATTCGGAGAGAAATAAGGAAGTTGTTTAGGAAGCGCATATGACAGAGATGGGAAGGGCCTTAATTATTTTTTAAAAAAAGGCCACGAGTTGAGGGAATAAATATTACTGAAGCACGTGAACCTTTAAAACTATAATAACGATCAACTTATTGTCCTTTATCCAGAAAAGAGGTTGACGGGGGGGTACTGGACTCCAAACCCGCTAGCCATTATGAGTTTTCTATATCGGAATTGTCGTGGGATTTGGAACCCACACACAATTTAGGAATTGAAGGACATGGTTTCTTATAAGCATCGCACTCTCATTTTCCTCCATGAAATGAAGACAGGTTGGTCCATGCTAAACCAAATCTTGGCACAGCTAAACTATGAAGTCTTGTTTGATGTTGATCCAGTAGGCTCTAGTGGAAGTCTAGCGTTACTTTGGAAGGAAAAAAATGCATGCTCACACATTAGCTACCACAAGCATATAATTGATGTGGAGGTTCATTTACCAGATGTTCCTACTTTCCACTTTAAAGGATTTTATGGTTATCCAAGATCACACCAAAGATGACCTCATGGAATTTCATGCCCCGAGCCTAAACCCTGGACGTGCCCGGCACTCAAGAACCATTTGTGGTTTCCAAGCAAACCTTTGACCTGATTGACTACTTAACTGAAGACTTACTTAAGAAATGATAGGATCAAAACATAATTAAATCAATTAAACTCAAATACTAATGTCATAAAATCTGGAAAATACTCATTAGCAATACTATAATTTGTAACAACTCAAATAGAGTAAATACTACGACACACTTCGACTCTGTCGATCTATGAAGCCTCTACTTTTAAAGAAGAATGCCGGGAAAAGACCCACGACATCGTGAAATGACTAACTAGAAAGCAACTGTGAAGTCCTCCAGAATCCAAGGAGGCTTACCAAATGCTAACTGGAGTGTAGAGTGATCTCAACAACAATTTTGGTGATATCATTCCATCACGGGGCATCCAACAGGCCGATCTTCTTTCACCATATATTTTCATCATTGTAGCAGTGGGTCTTTTAGCTTAGGAAAGTGCTCATGCTCGCCAAGGAACTCTTCATGGAGTGAAAGTCACTCCCAAAGCTCCACCTATTACCTTTTTTTAGCAGATGAGGCCGTATATTTTTTTAAAGTTATGGAGTCGAAGGCTAATATTATCAAACAGTGTTTACTCCTATATCAAACTGTTTTTATGATTTTTTTTTAATATATAAAGACTATAAAATAAGACAAACAAATTAAAACGAAAGAACCGCCAAAAATTTTAAAAACACCCTCGAAGTGCTCAAACCGGCATGTTGACTGACTACCTAGTTGAGCACTTGAAGCTCCCTTTAATAGTTTAGTAAAATATATTAGAAAAAATATACAATTTATCATATCATAAAAATACATTAAATAACAAAAAAAAAATTCTGAAACACTTTTTTATCGAAATTAAATTCACTACATGATTGTTACATTTATGATAAAAATAAAAGTACATGTTGTTTACATCCCTACTTTATTCAAATAGGGCGAAACGTCGCAGTGACTCAAAGATAATCAATTAATTCAATGTTAAGAAAATTTTAAGAATAAACGAATTTTAAAGGAGTCGCCACCTAATTTTAGGAAAACTAGGAAACCAATTGAAAACTAAGTCTACGAAACCAATAGATTTTAGGTAAGGGGTTCAAGTTATTTTGAAGGGAAGTTGTTAGGCATCCTTCGAAATCCACAATTGTGGGTCCCGACTAACCTCATTTTTTAAATTGAGGAGGAGATTAAAACAATATACAAGTAAAACAAACATACAATATACAGAAGTAATAAAATAAAACAATAATATAAGAACGTGGAATAGATAGGGTGCACATACTTCACCTCTGAATAGATGCGACTTAAATGCAAATATCCTTCAATGCAAAAGTCCTCCGACTTGAACATGGAATAGATAGGGTGCACATCATTCACCTCCAAATAGATACGACTTAAATGCAAATATCTTTCAATGCAAGTTTCTTCCGACTTGAACATGGAATAGATAGGGTGCACATCCTTCACCTCCAAATAGATGTGACTTAATGTAAATATCTTTCAACGCAAGTCTCCTTTGACTTAAATGTAGAATAGATAGGGTGCACATCCTTCACCTCCTAATAAATACGACTTAAATGCAAATATCATTCAACGTAAGTCTCCTTCGACTTGAACATGGAATAGATAGGGTGCACATCCTTCACCTCCGAATATATGAGACTTAAATGCAAATATCTTTCAACACAAGTTTCCTCCGACTTGAACATGGAATAGATAGGATGCACATCCTTCACCTCCGAATAGATGCGACTTAATGCAAATATCTTTCAACGCAAGTCTCCTCCGACTTGAACGCGAAATAGATAAGGTGCACATCCTTCACCTCCGAATAGATGCGACTTAAATGCAAATATCTTTCAACGCAAGTTTCCTCCGACTGGAACGTAGAAAAGATAGGTTGCACATCCTTCACCTCCGAATATATGCAACTTAAATACAAATATCTTTTAACGCAGGTTTCCTTCTACTTGAATGCGGAATATATATGGTGCATATCCTTTACCTCCGAATAGATGTTACTTAAATGCAATGGCCTTCCCAGCGAATGAAAGTGCAATTACCCTCTTGACAAATGAAAAATGCAATGGCCCTCAACGCAAATGAAAAATGCAATGACCCTCTTGGCAAATGAAAAATTCAAATGATGGATGACCCAAGGATTTTTCATTGTAACGAGGTTGATGGCTCGATGATTTTCCACTGTAACGAGGTGGATGACTCGGCAATTGTCAACTGTAGCGAGGTAGATGGCTCGATGATTGTCCAACTGTAACGAGGTGGATGAATCAATGATTGTCCACTGTAGCGAGGTGGTGGCTCGATGATTTTCCACTGTAATGAGGTGGATGACTCGACGATTGTCCACTAGAGCGAGGTGGATGGCTCAATGATTTTCAATTGTAACGAGGTTAATGGCTCGATGATTTTCCAACTTTAACGAGGTGGATGACTCAATGATTGTCCACTGTAGCGAGGTGGATGGCTCGATAATTGTCCAACTGTAACGAGGTGGATAACTCGTGTGTCTTGAAAATATCATCATCTTAGTGCTTTCATCTGTCCTTGTAATCGAAAAGGAACAATTAGTAGACACAATGTGACTTTAGCTAGCAACTTGATCAAGAAACTTTAAGGAAAGATTCACAAGAGAATGTGTATGAAGTGCATGATCACTTTGACACAAGTGAGCAATCATCATTTGCTCTTGAACACTTTGTGTTCATTGTAACTCATGTCTGATTGGGGATTTGTACGAGGAGTTGCTGGCTCGCAATGATAATGCTGGAGATTTGCAAGTTGACTTTGAACTTCAAGCTATGATGGATCATTTGAAGTTGACTATTAAGCTTCTGATAGTATTTGTTGGAATTTTTGAGGTCTTCCTCAAAAATTCTGTCCCAGTTAGAACTTTTCACAAATCTCAAAATGATCTCCAATCTTGACTTGCTGGAGATAACACCTTTATTGTAAATTTTTGAGATATTCTCAAAAATTCTGTCCCAGTTTTTATTATAAGGAGAAAAAAAAATCACACTAGTATTTGACCGAGCCATTGTGGCGCCTTTAGATCCTGTTGAGCTAGGAATTAGGTCAAATGTAGTTTCAATCCTGTAGATGATGAATACTATAAAGAATCTGAGACAAGATCATCAGTAAAAAATGCACAATATGAATATGATGAAATAGGAAAATAATATTCCCTGCGATATTCAAAGCCTAAAGACAAGATATATCACATTTTTGGGACAGACAACCCAGTGAAGTAAAAAATGTGTCTCACACTGACAAGACTAACTAATGACACTTTTTACAATGAACAACCCAAAAAGAAAAGGCAAATTCTCTTGCTCTCTTTAATGGAAAGAATCTATAAAATATATTTTGGAAAATACTAAAGAGTGGGTGCTTGGTCACCTTATTTTATTTTGTTTTATTTTTTTATTTTGAAGAATAAAGAATGTGATGAGACAGTCAAATCTTGACTACAATTGGTACCAACAGTTAGGATTGCAGGTAAATCTCTCTTCTTCTTTTTTCTCTTTTCCTAACTAAGATTGAATTCAAGGTAATTTCTACAGCTTCAAATGGTACCTCAAACATAGTTAAGTATTAACAAGATTTGTTCATCTTGCTTCAAACAAAGGTTTTGAACTGTAGCAATCCTCATGTTTCAAGTGCTCTCACAAAAAGAAAAGTCTTATTTCACACATATTTGAAATATTTGAATTGAGGACATTTTTTTAAATGCAGTCACACTCACAAGAATGTTCAATGCATGCAACTGTGATACCATATGTTTGACCCTTATGTAAATTTCCACTAATGTGAGAGCATTTGGAATGAAATCATGTAGGGTTTTTCATTGTCTTGTAAGGTAGGCTTAGGGATGGGTATGATATATATTTATGATAAGAGTGACTTATTCCTCCTTGAGCGTCACATTGAATTTGTATTTTTGACGATTGATACGCCTTTGGCGTCACATCCTCTTCATTGTCCTCCCTTTTTTTGACTTCTTTTGAATTCTCATTTATTGGAGTTTTTTTTTCTTTTTTCACCCCTTTGTTTTGACTTCTTTTGAGTCCTTATTTCTAGGAGCTTTTCTTTTATTTCACCCCTTTCTTTTGAATTTCTCTCCTCTTTTGTTGGAGTATTTTCCTTCTCTTCTTTCACTGACCTTGAATAGGTATTTTTATCTTTATTTCTTTCTTTCAACCTTTTTTCTTTCTTTCTTTATTGTTCTCTCTCTAGAAGTCATTTTTGCTTCCTTGACTTTGGGAGACTTAATATCTTTTGTCTTTGACAACTTCAAACATGAATCTTCTCTTATATTCTGCACATCTTTGGTGCGCTCAAGAAGGTTGGGCCAAGAGAGAGAGGGATAGTGCATGTAAACACTCAAAAGGGATAGTGGCTAAGATGTGGCTGTCCAAAGAAAGGTTTCAGGCTCAAAAGTGGAGAAAACTAGGGATCAATGTCATTTGGTAGTCTTTGAAAGGAACAATCGGGTCAAAGAAGGTCTATAATCATTTCCCAAACCAAACATTACTCACGATTTCGCATCGATAAACATTCAGGCAAAGTTCTAGATCAACAGCACGATGCAATTGACTTTTGATCTAAAAGCTCACCACACAATGCACATGAAACCATGAGGTTGACTTTATTCTTCTCTTGAATGCATGCAAGAGAATTTTCAAGCATCACACAAGTACAAATGAGACGTACCAAAAGAGTCTATAGTTTACCACAAATTCAGTCCCCTCAATCATACCAAATATTTGGCATGCTCCTAACTGCATTGGTCCCAACATAGCTGAAGACATGACTCTTACAATATACACACAACGTTTGTTTTTATTTGAAAGAATGAATAAATACCAAACCCAAAAAGGATTGCCTCATCGAAATGAGAATCAGGTGTGCATAGTTAATGTAGATATGTCTTTGAAAATATGCACAAACTATTTGACTCTTTTTTTTTAATCTAAAAGAATGAATACCGAACCCAAGAAGGGCTGCCTACGTATCCCACCGAGATGAGAATCAGTTGCGCGTAGTTCGTTCAGATATGACTTAGAAAATATGCACAAACTATTTCACTTTTTATTTTTGAAATTTGAAAAAATGGATACCGAACCCAAGAAGGGTTGACTGCGTATCTCATCGAGATGAGAATCAGGTTCGTGTAGTTCATTCAAATATGTCTTTGAAAATATGCATAAACTATTTAACTCTTTTTTTTGAATTTAAAAGAATGAATACCGAACCCAAGAAGGACTGCCTACGTATCTCACCGAAATGAGAATCAGGTTCGCATAGTTCATGCAGATATACCTTTAAAAATATACACAAACTTTTCTTCTTCTTTTTTTACTTTTGGAAAAAATAATACCGAATCCAAGAAGGGTTGCCTACGTATCTCATTGATATGAGAATCAGGTACACGTAGTTTATTCAGATATGTCATGAAATAATTTAAAGATTTAAACAAGCTCAAAGCAATTCCCCGAAGGTCTAGTGCCACTGAAATCTATAGTCAGAAAGTCTTTTGATTATTTGCACTAATATGTTTTGTGTCCCTTTAATTGTCGACCTTTCCACTGTCTGTTGAATGTGGTCTTTCAATTTATACAGTAATCATTTATTGTTGTATTCTTTTATTGAATCACTCTTGGAACTATTTGTTCTCCCAATTATTCACAAATTGTTATCACCATCCCCGACTGTTGTCAGAGACGGTTTTCTTGCAAAAATATGAGAAATGGGTGAAAACAGAGCCAACATGTAAAATACATAACAAAAAATAGATGAGTGCGACCTCATAGTCAAATACTCCCCTGATTTATCTTTTTGATTCAGTATTAATGTCTTGTAAATTCAAATCAACTTTCGTGAGTCCCCTGTCCATTGTCGCTCTGAACGAGCTATAACCTTCAAGCTTTCAAAAAACAACTCAAAAGGTAAAAGTGACTTGAAAATGACTTGATATTTATGTCTATGAAGCTCTTAAAAAAGCTTTGAAATAATGAACTATCATACAACATATTCACGTATAAAGATATAATACATAACCGACATACAATGAATGCATGTCTTATACAAATGTGCCTTGAGTATTGACTCATCTCAAGCAAATACGCTAAATTCAAGGTTTTGGTTTCGCTCTACACTAGCTGACTAAGAGTGGTTTAGACAAGACCTGGTTATCCGAGTCGAAAAAACTACGGGGTGACGTTTAATAAACGACGTTGAATGACTACAAACCAACTATTCATTTATCACTTCAAAAGAATTTGAAGGTGCCTTTTTGAAGGACAGTTGTGGAAAGCCACGTAACCGCATTTGTCCTAATGCATTATATGTGCCATTTGGCAGAAATTATGCCATGAAATGCAATAACAATATATATACAATTAAATGAATAATAAATAAATAAGTACAATATACAAATAATCAATAAAATATACAAAATACAAGGTATAACAAGATAAAAAGAAAATGTTCCTGAGTTTGAAAAAATGAACTCATAATGGTTAGACCCTCTATATCCCCAACAACAGAGTCGTCATTCTGTTTGCATCCCTAATTTATTCAAATAGGGTGAAACGTCGCAGTGACTCATTTGGAATCAATTAATTCAATGTTAAAAGAATTTTAAAAATAAACAAATTTTAAATGAATCGCCACCTAATTTTAGGAAAACTAGGAAACCAATTGAAAAATAAGTCTACGAAACCAATAGATTCTGGGTAAGAGGTTCAAGTTATTTCGAAGGAAAGGTGTTACACATCATTCGAAATCCACAATTGTGGATCTCGACTAACTTCATTTTTCAAATTGAGGAGGAGATAAAAACAATATACAAGTAATACAAACATACAATATACGCAAGTAATAAAATAAAACAATAATATAAGAAACGACCTAAATTTGCCTATCATCAATAATATACAATAATGAATCAAAAATATTGTTCAAACTTTGTTCGAATAGCTTCAATGGAAAGCAACTCCAAGTACCTGTAAATACACTTATTAAAAGTGTTAGTGATAAATAAATACGAATAAAAGTAAATGAAATAAATAATAACTTAAAATAAGAAAACCCGTCTTATTAATATAGGAGACCTTGAAAATCGATGTAATTTCTTCATTTTTAACATAAAATATTTAAATGTTAATTATGAAAGCAACAAAAAGAATAATAAAACTATCTTAAGGAAATATTTAAAGATAGAATCAACCAACGGGATAAGAAACAATCAAATACATAATGAAAGAAATGTGACCGGACAAATTAAGAGCTACATGAAACAATATGAAATGTAACCAATAGCAACTATCATAAATAACATATCAATAAGTAAATTGAGAATAATATCACGTTGAAAAGTTCCTTAACCACTAAACATTTTGTATTTTATAAAAAATAATGATAAAAAATTCAAAGCATAACCATTGTTAGAGTCCAAACAAGCAGCACACCAATACACGAGTGGTGAATCAACAACCAAATCGAAATAATAGTGTAAAAGCTAGATAAAATGTCCGGGAAGATGAAGTTACTGGAGAAATTAGAAATCTGTCCGGATCTGGAAACTTTCGTTCTTGTTGATGCTTCTGAGAACTTGTTTGTGGGTCTGGTTGTTTCTTGTGGCTGAGCTCGCCGGAAAAAGAGCTCGTAGCTTACTGAAGTACCTACAAAACAAAAAAAATAATCGTTAAAGGGTGAGGGGAGGGGAGTGGCGGCGATTTGGAAGTGGGTCTGGTAGTTTGAGGAAGAAACAAAAGTTGTTTAGTTGTGATTTTGGTTGGGATCTGGTGCTTCGTGGTTGGAGAAGGTGAGGGCTGAGATATGGTGGCTTTAGGATTTTTGGTCGCTGGAAATGGTTGGAGAAGAGAAGGGAAGGAGGTTGTTGGGTTTGGCGGAGACTTGGAAGTGGTTGTTTTGGTGGAGAAAAGGGAGCTTTTGAGGCGGCTGTTCTCCTGCGTCGTTAGTTCGCCGGAGAAGACGAAGAGAGTGAGGGTGAGACACTCGACAGTGGTGTGCGGTGGTGTGGAGTTCGCTGGAAAAATGGGAAACAAAAGGCGTGGAAGCTGTTTGGGCAGATCTCCGGTGGTATTCTAGTGTTGTTCTCTGATGGACTGGAGGTTGTCGGAAAAAGTAAATGGAAACTGAGAATGAGGAAGAAAGGGTTTTGGGTTGCCGGAACTTTGCCGGATTCCGGAGTGGTGGCTGCCGGAAAATTAATGAATAGTGAAACCCTATTGTAAATAAAAATCTGAAAATTCTCGATCCTACTCTAAAAATATTTCATCATCCTTGTCTTAATGACTAATGTATTATTTAAATAGGAAATTGAAAACCACCAATACTACAATATCATTATCTTAAAATTATGGTAAAAAACAATCAGTTAATACAATATTTATGGATGAAATTTTATTCATATTTGAATGAATTTTTAGACAGTGAAAAATATCAAAATACATATTAACAAATGCAACAAATAAAATGAATATTAAAAAAATATAATGAACGTAACTAATGACATGTAAAAAATGCAATTTAACAGAACTAATAATTTAATCAAAAATGAAAAATAATATTTGAACATATTCAACTGGTTGTGACAAAAAATAACGTAATTAAAATTAACTGATAAAAAATTCTAAATTTTGATAAGTAAGGATAGTTATCGATAAACTTATTTAAAATTATAAAAAAATTATTTTGAACTATTAAATAAATAAAACTTAAACGTTATAAATTTTGAAAATATTAAGCTAAAATTGGGTGTCAACACATGTCTCTCTAGGTTCTGGCAGGAAAATACAATCCCAAAGAGTAAAGATAAGGAAAAGCACAGACCCAATTTATTACTGATGCATAATATTATAGAACTCCATAACATATTTGATATTAAAGTACTAGCCCCTGTAACTTTCACCTGAGATTGACAATGCATTTTTGAAGTTTCAAGCTTTCTGTAACAAAAATAATACATATATAGTGAAATGTTAGTAGTTATATATTCAATTCCCAAACCAAAAAAAAAAGAAAAAGAAATATATCTATTGTTTGCGAAGTGAGTACCGGTAGAAAGCGATTCTTGTAGTACTCAAATCATTTTCTCCTGTTCCAAGACTTTTAATTGCTTGTATCCGTCAAGCTTGTTCATTTCCTACGAGATGATTAATTAAGCACAATTAAAATAGAACAATCTGGATGCTGGAACGTTCACACTGCAGGATTGGGATAATTATACCGCACACCAAAGGGGTGTAATGTATGTAGTCTACCCTAACACAAATATCAATGGTTGATTCAACGGTTTGAACCTGTTATACGTAACATGTTATGTTGCTTGGACTCTTAAAAAATGTCAATGGGTGCATCAAAAGTGAAGAGTCTGCGCGACTCAAGACTTACTAGTAACACGGAGACAACTTTATTATTGTTCCATGGCCGCCCTTCATTATAAAGCACATGAACTATACATGAAAAATGCACCAACCAGCTTGCGTTGAAGTTTACGCTATCACCAAAAGAAACAAAGGCAATTTTAACAAGCCTTAGTCTCTATACTTTCCAAGTGCAATTCATGGGCTCTTTTCTATTGTGATGAACATTCTATGATACAACATCTAATACAACTAAATTAAGTTTAAGAATAATAAAATTTCGTATATAATATAAAAATATTAATCATACTTTACACTCCATATCTAATATAACTCATACCTCAATCCATTTGGCTAGTTTAGGTCTCCCGATTGTGATTTCATAGTTATACCCCTCTAGCAAGAAAATTTGGAACCTTTCGATATATTGAGCATCTGTTATGTCAACCTAGCACAACAAAATTTTCATATCAGCACATAGTCTCTACGAAGTTTCAAATTCTAGGAAAAAAGTACACCCACACTACTATGTACTGCTTGTCGAGTATGTTTTTTGGCAAAGCTACAATCTCACACGACACATCATCAGAGAGGAAAAGAAAATGAAAGATAGTAATGACCTGACTGAATTGACCGAGGAAGAAAGGCCCATCGTCAAATTTGTGGAGAGCATAATGAGTTTCAACGAACAAAAGCTTAAATCTCACCAGCCAGTGTCCCTGCATCTTTAGTGAACGATCTGTATACGTCTGGGATGAATGTAGTATCATTATAAGCTATCAATTCTTCAACAAATTTTTGCTTTTAAGGGTCTGCATTAATTGGACAATATTTTGTTTTTATAAATTTACTGCTTAAGATTTTTCTAAATAGATAGGACAATAATGAAATTTTGGAGTTTACATCAGGCAAGAGTGATGGTCCTTCAAATTACTATCAACATATTTAACTAGATCCAAACTCTCTCCTATCACTTTGTATTTGTTCTCCAGGGATGGCACCTATGAAAAGTAGAAAATAAATATAACCAGAAGAGTAAAACTAGATGCATGCTCTCCGAAGATTTAAACATTCACTTGCTTCAAAGTCTTTATATAAAAATTTATGTGCCAATTAGATGATAGATAAGACTAGAGCATTTATGCACTAGCTCAGTCAATAATCATTGAATTCAAAGAGGAAGAGAAATCCCTTTCCCAAAAATTCATGGAAATTTTCTTCAGGAGTTCTCATACAATTTACAACGAGGCCAAATGCCTATGTCAAAATCTTAGCTCAAGATTTTCAAATACAAGTGAATTGGGTAAGCGAAAATGAATGTTGGTTTGGTGGAAAATTACCTTATTTGTGGGGTAAACTTTTTACTTGGACCAATCAGGCCTGTTCTGAAGTTCAATTGGAACTAATTTGATCGTGCCTTGCAAACCCTGAAATTCAAAATGTTAGAAAATTTTATCTAGGCAAATAGGACCGTTGCCAGGTAAGAGAACACACAGACTGAATAATTTCAACAAGGATAAAAATTACTTCCAAAATGAATTTAACAAAAGACCCAGAGAATAAAAAATTCTTATTAGTAGCACTTCCTTTTTGAGGTGGATATAACTTTTGAACTATGGGTTCATCCAAACCGAATATTTTGGACATAGAATGTGTTAGTGAAAAACTTACAAGATAACAAAAATACAAGATTACAATTGAAAATAAAATGAAGAAAATAAATATGTTCAGGCTAAGGCGTGGATATCTCGCTCTCTTTAGGGAGATTCAAACCCACTGCAACAAATGTTTTTACCGGTCCCGCAGTAGTCCGCTTGACTTGTCCCCTCCAGAATACAACAGCCTAATCACAAGTATAACTCAAAAAACTCTGGACAAGAATTGAGTTCAAAGCTCCACAAAAAAAAAACACATCCCTTCAACTAATAAGAACTCTCTTTTTGACAAACTTTATGCACTCTATATTTTCTTGTGTTGTGTGTTACAAACCAAATGAAGAGCACCACTATTTATAGTAGAAGAAGTCTTCCTAGGAATAGATAAGAAGATAATGGTGTAGTAAATAGTGAAAATAATGACCTTAGGAATTACATAGATTACAAGGTATAATGGAGGAACTAAGAGTGACAATCAAGTGGGAACAAATGCCATCAACGGCTAATGCCATCAACGACATTTTGCATAACTGAAATGCATATGGCATGGAGTAATGCAATAATTCATATGGCGCTAACTCCAATTGAGTAAGGTAGCAACTAAATGCCACCAACGGGCATCAGCCTTTACTCCCACATTCTGCCAATGAACTTTCCCAAACGTATGTACAAATGGAACAACGAAACGATCAATGTGGCAATGTCAATATGCAACATTTTCTATATTATTAAAATGCCTACACTAACAATCCCACACTCATTTTAATATTAACCAAGAGAGTCTATCAGCTGAAGGAAGACTACCATGCATAATGAAGGTGGGCTCTGCATTGAATAGTGAAACAATAACTTTTACCCCAGAGTCGTAGTGGTTTCAGACTTGAACTATGACTGCTTTAGAAAAATAAAATATCATTGTCCACACATAATCATCAAGGTGTTGACATGATCTTTAAAGCCAACACGTTATGGCCATGTGCTATCCTAGTTTCATGAGTGCTTTTGAGAATAAGCCAATTCTCATAGGAAGCGACCTACTTCCACACTCACATAGGTGAAATCTGTCGAGAGTGCTCCTGTAAGCTTAACACTCCACCCATACATGCTACAAATATTCATTAAGAGTTTTATCAACTCAACCTTTACAAACTACAGGAAACAATGCACTCACATCATAGGGAGGGAATAAAAAGATAGTGCATTTTTCACAACAAGTCATCATATGATTAGTTTTTCCCTTTGAACCTGGTTATAAGATTTCTAGTCCCCAGGTTGAGTTTCCTCATATATGACTCAAGGATTTATAGGCTTCAATCCCATCCCCCTCGATGTGCTCCAGACCTTTTCTCTCGTTAAGGCCTTAGTAAGAAGATCTGCAAGATTATCATAAGACTTGACAAAATCAACATTAATGGTATTATTTATCAAATACGATCTTACATTACTGTGTTTCCTCCTTATAGATCTGGATTTACCATTGTAATAGCAGTTTTGAACTCTACCAATCGCAGCGGTCCTATCACAATGAATTAAAATTGGAGGAATTGGTTTTTCAAAATAAGGTATTTGAAATAATAAATCTCTTAACCAATTTGCTTCCTCACAAGCTGAAGCTAAAGCAATTAGTTCAGCCTCCATGGTAGAGTTAGCAATTATAGTTTGCTTTTTTGATCTCCAACAAATAGCACCACCACTTAAAGTAAAGACATAACCAGTGGTAGAACACTAATCACCTAATAAAGTGTTTCAATCTGCATCACAAAAGCCTTCAAGTACAACATGATATTTTTTATAGAACAAACCATAATTTTTTGTTCCAATTAAATAACTCATAACTCTTGTTATAGCATGTCAATGTTCATTACCTGGCTTGCTTGTAAACCTGCCAAGTACTCCTACTGCATATGCATATCAGGCCTAATGCAATCAGTCACATATCTCAAACTTCCGATTATGCTAGCATATTCCTTTTGATTTATTATATCATTTTCACTTTCAACAGGAAGTAAGTGAACCCTTGAATCAAAACTAGTAGCAACATGCTTGCAATCAAGAAAGTTATATTTTTCAAAATTTTCTCAACATAATGTGACTGGTTAAGGAAAATTCTATCACATGTTCTTGTTATTTTTATTCCAAGAATAAAATTTGCCTCGCCAAGATCTTTCATATCAAAATGGCTTCTAAGAATATTTTTAGCTTTATCTATAACATTCATGTTAGAGTCAAATATCAATAAATCATCAACATACATGCAAATAATAACATGGGAATTATTCCAAGACTTATGATAGATGCACTTATCACACTCATTTGTTTTAAAACCATTTTCAATCATGCAAGAATCAAAATTTTCATGTCATTGCTTTGGTGCCTATTTCAAGCCATATAGGGATTCAGTACTTTGCTTTCTTGGCCTGCTTCAACAAAATACTCGGGTTGATCCATATAAATTTCCTCATTTAGGTCTCCATTTAAAAAAACAATTTTTACATCCATTTGATGAATTTGCAAATAAAAAATTGCAGCCATAGCAATTAAAAGTCTTATGGATGTAATTCTTGTTACCGGTGAAAAAGTATCAAAAAATTATAGGCCTTCTAGTTGTTTAAAACCTTTTGCAACTAGTCTAGCCTTATATTTATCAATAGACCCATCCGGTTTCAACTTTTTTCGTAAGACCCATTTGCATCCAACTGTTTTACAGCCCGGTGGTAAATCAACTAACTTCCAAGTTTTATTAGAAATTAGTGATTTCATTTCATCATTTACAGCCTCTTTCAGAAAAAATGGAGTCATGTGAAGATAAAACTTCTTTCAAAGTGAGAGGGTCATCTCCAACATTAAACACATAAAACTCAAGACCAAAATCTTTTTCTACTCTAGATCTTTTACTTCTTCTTAACTCAAAATCATTAACCTCTTTATTTTTCAAAGTAGAAGTAGAAGAACTAGGTAATGACAAAATATTTTGTTCAATCCTTCGACCCCCACTATTTTTAGAATCAAAAGGAAATTTATTCACATGAAAAATAGCATCACCCAATTCTGTTATAATATTATCTTCAAAGTTAAAAAATCTATAGGCTGTACTATTTGAAGCATAACCAAGAAAATCACAAGTAGTAACTTTTTAACCCAATTTTGTAATCTTGGGATCCATTAGCCTCACAAAGGCTAGACAACCCCAAACTCTTAGATATCTCAAACTTGGCTTGTAACCTTTCTACAATTCAAAAGGTGTCAATTTAGACTTTTTATGAGGCACACGATTCAACACATAAGCATGACATTAGTCAATTCAACCAAAGTTCTATTTTTCCTTTCCGCTACACCATTAGATGAAGGAGAATAAGGAAGAGTAGTTTCATGAATTATTTTCAATGATCTAACAAAATAATTAAACTCATTTGACTCATATTCACGACCTCTATCACTTCTAATTCTTTTTATTTTTCTTCCAAACTGATTTTCAACATCATGTAGATAAGTTTTGAAATTTTCAAAAGCATCACTTTTATTTTTCATCAAGAAAACATATGTAAACTTAGAAAAATCATCAATGAAAGTGATAAAATATCTATTACCTCCGCGAGTTAAAATTCCACCAAGTTCACAAATACCACAAAAATATCCTTCTTCACAATTACATATTGATCAGATTCAATAATCTGTTTAAAGCATGCTTTATTAAGAAGAAAACTAGACATCAAATTTATTCTCATGAAAAGATATAAAGTACATCTTTCAAAGTTAAACCCTTCCAGAATCAACCCACCATCCATCAACACTTTCAACCATGTTTATGTCGGTAATCACCTCCACAAAAGGTTCTTCGGTAACGTTTGCCTGAGGGTTAGGACCATGTTTCCGGAATCTAAAAAATCGAGTAATATGCCCACTATTGCCACAAACAAAGCATTGTACCTTATTTTGAACTTGTTGATTTTGTACTTGGTTATTTTCACCATTATTTTTCTTGGGAGGTCTACCATAATTTTTCTTGAATTTTTTCTTCTTAGGCTTCAAAGAAGTATTTTTGTGAGTTTCAGGAGTAGCATTATTTGAAGTAATTAGATTTACCTTCTTCGTGATGTTGCTCTCTTCTGTTTGTAAAAGTGCTTCTTGGCCCCTTGCCTCTTCTTCCATGCGGATTTTTACTATCAACGTTTCAAGAGAGGTTTCCTTTTGTTTGTGGCGCATAGTTTTTTGAAATTCCTTCCAAGAAGGTGGAAGTTTATCCACTATGCCACAAATAATAAGGTTATTTCCAATTTCAACCTCCTCGGACCTAAGCTCTCCAACAATCATTATGAAGTCTTGAGCTTGGTCTACCACTAATTTGTTGTCCACCATTTGGAAATGAAAAATCTACTAGCCGCATATTCTTTCGTTCCAGCCTTTTCGGTATCATACTTACTCTGCAGTGCTTTCCAAATTTTCTTTGCACTAGAGTAAGTTCTATCATATTAATCATAAAAATTATCAAATAGACAATTGAGAATATAATACCGACACTTATAGGAATCACCATCGTACTTTTCCACTTTCTCTAGATGAGAAATAGTTTTATCATCATTCATAGAGGTGATGTCTTCTTTGTTAGGATTCTTCTCAGTTAACACATAAGAAACATTGAGAAGACTTAAGTATAAAAGTACTTTACCCTTCCATCTCTTGAAATGGTTACCATTGAACCGAAATGGCTTGTTAAGGTCTCCTACCTTGACATCCGTGGTTTTTTCAATTGTAGCCATATTGAATCTCCTTAAAATTGTTTGTGAAAAACTTACAAGATAACAAAACTACAAGATTACAATTGAAAATAAAATGAAGAAAATAAATCTCTTTAGGCTGAGGCGTGGATATCTCGCTCTCTTTAAGGAGATTCAAACCCACTGCAACAAATGTTTTCATCGGTCCAGCAGTAGTCCTCTTGGCTTGTCCCCTCCAGGATACAACAACCTAATCACAAGTATAACTCAACAAACTCTGGACAAGAGTTGAGTTCAAAGCTCCACAAAGAAAACACCTCCCTTCAACTAATAAGAACTCTCTTTTTGACGAACTTTATGCACTCTATATTTTCTTGTGTGTTGTGTGTTACAAACCAAATGAAGACCATTACTATATATAGTAGAAGAAGTCTTCCTAGGAATAAATAGGAAGATAATGGTGTAGTAAATAGTGAAGATAATGGCCTTAGGATTTACATAGGTTATAAGGTGTAATGGACGAATTAAGAGTGACAATCAAGTGGGCACAAATGCCATCAACGGCTAATGCCTTCAACGGCATTTTGCATAACTGAAATGCATATGGCATGGAGTAATGCAGTAATGCATATGGCACTAACTCCAATGGAGTAAAGTAGCAACTAAGTGCCACCAACGGGCAGCAGCCTTTACTCCCACATTCTGCTAATGAACGTCCCCAAACGTATGTACAAATGCAACAACGAAACGGTCTATGTGGCAATGTCAATATGCAACATTTTTTATATTATTAAAATGCCTACACTAACAGAATGTGAATATGTAAATGAAAGATCACCAAAATTTTAATGAATATTAAAATCAAAGAGAAGACCCAAGGCTTGTTGTAGATAAGAGTTGTATACAATAGGTTTAAGTCTTATATCTTATTCGCGAGAATTTCTTCTCTGCGGTCGAGCAACAAGCATCCCCTTGTAAAGGGTTCCAACCCTATCTGACTCCCAAGAAGTTGCTGCTTTTCATCACTCGTTGCACGCTAGCCTTTTCTCAACCTAGTAAAGGTACTAGTTGTAGTGCGCAGTGTACTAGTAAATAGGAAAAGCAAATTGAGAACTACTCCCTCTTTTTCATTTTATGTGACAGTATTTTACTGGACATGAAATTTGAAAAAGAAAAAAGATTTTTAACACATATCAAAAGTATCTTTCGAATTTTGATCTTACACATGTCATGTCATTTTTATAGCTATAAAGATATGCAATTACTAGTAAAGTGGTAAGTTCAAGGTTAAAGAGTCTCCAAATATAGAAAGTTGTCCTTGTTTTTAGAATGAACTACAAAGAAAAAAGCTAGATAAAGTAGAATGGAGGAAGTGGTATAAAGGCCAACCTTAACATTCCTGGTAATCCACACACGCTGAGAATAGGGGCATTGATATCTGATATACAACCTTCAGACAACACAATAGAGCCAGATGACAATCTTCAGTTAGAGAAAAAAAACCGTAATAATGACAAAGAACACATTTTTCATATGGCAGGCAAAAAACATATTTTCTTAAGGCAAACAAGAAAGAAATTAAGTGAATTTTTTTAAAATTAAACCTAGTAGTTCTATCGAAGAGAGATGGGGGTTGAGAAGTTGAATCCAGAGATGGTGGTAGAACTTCTTGTACACTTTTGTGCAAATAAAAGAATAACCCCATCAATATCCATATCAAAAGCTAACTAAAAAAAATCAATTTACATACAACATACATATACAACCATTACTTAATCAGTGGTCTTGTTGTATCACATATACACACAAACCCCAAACCCCACCTCCCGCTTCATCGTCTTCTTTCTTTTTTTTAATGGCAAATTGACTAGTTCCATAAGATACGTCCCACCACCACCAACAACAACAAGTACCAGGTACAACTTCATCTTCTTCTTTTCATATAAAAGGTACTCAACTAAACTATCCTATGCATAAAGAAATGAGCTTTGTAGCTAACTCAACCCCTCAGAAGACCATTCATTCATAAATCACTAAAAACTAAAGCTGGACATCTAAACATGGAAAATTTCATATGGCATCCAATATATGGACTTGTTTACTAATTATGACGGTTCATCAAGACCTCTTTCCTCTCCCTTCTCTCCTAGCTCGTAGGGGTCAGACCCCCACAAAGGGAATTTGATATGGCAACCACTATTTATTGTTGCACTTATCTTGTATCTTGCTATTTTGTTGTTTTATTTTTCATAAAATCTTGCTTTAGATACTTTTCGTTTGAGTCTAGAGTCTATAGGAAAGAGCCCTCTCTACCCTACCCAACATTTCAAACAATGAATGGACCTCGAACTTAACTCAATCTCTTAATCAGTACCTCCGTAAATGATTACTATTAATTACTAACCATTTTGAACAAATTAACACATTTGATGAACAATTAACCAAAAATTAAGGAAATGAAGACTTACGGGGAAGCTATTGATGTTGATTTTTTCTGCAATTGAAGAGGACTCAGAATATTCTAGATATCTGAAGCGATGAAAACAAGAATTTTGGGAGCTTTTATAGGAAGGAGTATGCGTTGTGTGAGCAGCGTAGTGATTTTGGCATATTTTCTGTAGGGTTTGTTTTGGTAATTATATGAATTTTTTAAAGTTTGCTATTTTAGTTAAAAATTAATAATTCTATTTAGCAATATTTTAAAAAAAAACTAAATATGCAATAAGTTTTGCTAACAATTCACAAAATTACAAGAAAATGAAGGAAATTTTTAATGTATGTGTAAGGTCCATAGTAGAAAATTGGAAATAAACTTCATCGACCACGTGCAATTTATGAATTCCATACAATAAGTTGTCAATTTATTTGAATTCAATAGGGCAACAATTTTTTTTTTATATAATTAATAAGAATATGAATATTAAAATGATGCATATTGTAACACCTCAGCAACCTAGCATACTGAACATTGGAAAATTGGGTGAACCACAGAGGGGTTTACAGACCGTGAAAAGGACCATGATCTGTAGACCTGCTCGTCATTCACACCTAGCCAGCCTGGTGGACCACGGTGCCCACCACAGGCCATAATCCCACTGAAGAGCCGTGGATTGGCTCATCAAGTAAAGCGAACAGACCCCCTAGCCTAAGTGAAGAACCACAGTGGCCTTCACGGTCTGTGGTCCTTCACACGGTCCGTGAAGTGGACCGTAGAGGGGAGTACTCAAAACCTATAAGAACTGGCTAGCAATGACACCCCACTCGACGGACTGTGGTTCCATCAACGGTCCGTCAGTTGCTCCATGGGTGTGCCTCGTCAGCTTTTAAGTTAGGGTCGTTTTGGTTTCCCCCCCTAATCATTGGGCCTCTAAACTACGTCGATTAACACCTAAATTACGTCATTTTACTCAGTCTAAGCCTAATAATTTAGTCGGAACCTACTCAAAACTTTTATTCTCCAAAACTCATCCAAGTTAAAGCAAAAAGAGCATAAAGATGTGCAAGTTTCTTTCAAGAACAAGTACCAGTGTTCTTCAAGCTTTAGCCCAGAAATCCAAAAGATTTCTCCATAGTTTTCGTCACCAGGTATGTGGGATTTCAGTAGTGGGTTCCTTTCATCCACTAGGTCCCTAGAATTCAGTTCCTTGATTCTACATAGCTTGTTTAGATCTAGGGTTTCTAAAAACATGGAGATTTGTAGTAATTTAGCTGTTATAGTATTCTTAATCTAAATATCATGTTTTCTTGGGAAGGTTGTTTAATTCCTTGTATAAAACACACAACCCCAGTTTGTGTAGATTCCCTTAGTTCATGAATTACTCTTGCTAGGTCAATAAAGCAGATAAGCATGCTCCAGATTTTGAATGTCACATTATCAATATATAAATGTTGCATTCTCAGAATGCATGTCAGTATTTTGAGCAATTCAGTATTTTAGTTACATTTCGGTCATATACATATTCAGTTGGGAGTAGACTTAGCACCGAGTTGGACTAGGGTTCATCGTACCCTCGTAGTCCCAAAACTATATGCCCCCATAGGATTATAAGTCCCCTCTGTTGGGCATCAGATTTATTGATCACGCTAGTCATGCCTTTATACCCCTGGCAAGGTATATTGGGTCCTCTCGATGGAACGTATACATCAGACTCCACGTTTAGCTCATGTGGTTTATGTTGGTTAATAGTAGCTCCCACAGTTAGACTCATAGGGCATTTGACCAGAGTTTTAGTATATACTTCAGCATTCAGTTCAATATGTTATTTTCAATATTAGTACTTGGTCATTGCATTCAGTTTAGCTTTTCAATTATGTTTCAATATTAACATTCTTGCTCAGTTTACTTCAGTGCTCAGTTATGCGTTGTTCAGCTTATATATATTTGTTCAGCTTAATATCTATGTCTTGCATGATCAGTACATTCCAAGTACTAACTCATACTTTGCGCTACATCCTTTTATGATGTAGGTTCAGGAACTCAGAATCCAGATCACGTTTAGATCGATTCTTGGTCCACATTCAACAACTTTAGTGGTGAGTTCTCATATTCCGAGGACAATAGACATGCTTTTATTTTAGTCTTCGCTTTCTGTTTTCAATTTTTGTTAGAGTTAGTTGGGGGCATGTCCCAGCAACTCAACTCAAGTTGAGGCTTTTCAGATATAATAGTAGATTCAGCTTGAGTTGTTAAGTGGTGTTTCAATCATCTCTAGACTTTCATTATATTTTATATATTCAAGCTAGTTGAGTTTCTCCTCACTTTTAGTTATCCATTATTTTAGCTTCTGCATAGTACATGTCATATTCAGTTTTTCTCAGTTTTCTTCGTATATGTGCCAAACACAGGATTAACTTGGGGTCACTCGTGATCCAGTCCCGTGTAACGTCAATGGGGTAGCCTTGGGGTGCGACAAACTTTGTATCAAAGCTAGGTTCAAGAGTCCTACTATGTCTGAAACCCGCACTAAGTAGAGTCTCTTTCATGGGTGTGAAGCACGCCAAATCTATGAGGGGGAGCCTATGAAGTGTTTTAAGAAAAACTTCACTTCCTTTGCTATTTTGATCGTGTGTGAGATGTGATTCAACTTCTCCTTTCTAATCCATCATTATGCATTTTAGATCATGCCATCTCATAGAGCCAACACACGAAATGCTAATGCACGCAATGCTAACATAGTTCCTCTAGTCCCGGACCATGAGATTATGAATGCAAAATTTTGGAATGCGATCCAACTTTTGGCTTAGAGTGTGGCCAATCAGAACAATTAGCAGGCCACAATTCCTGCAAACACTAATGGTGGATCAACTGCATCAAGGGTTCGAGACTTTGTTCGGATGAATCTACCTGAGTTTCTAGGGTCGAAGGTTGGCGAGGACCCACAAAACTTCATTGATGAAGTCAAGAAGATCCTAGAGGTGATGTAGGTAATTGGAAATGACAGGGTGGAGCTGGCA
This sequence comes from Solanum acaule, assembly GCA_036250505.1. Taxonomy (NCBI): domain Eukaryota; kingdom Viridiplantae; phylum Streptophyta; class Magnoliopsida; order Solanales; family Solanaceae; genus Solanum; species Solanum acaule. Next base: position 8,851 of record JAJOOR010004070.1, on the reverse strand, counting down.
TCCTACCAACTTAAGGATATGGATCATATTTGGTTCACTCAGTGGAAAGACTACAGGAGTGCGGATGCAACTCTTATGACTTGGATTGTTTTACTAGAACTTTTCTGGACAGGTTCTTCCCAAGAGAGTTGAGAGAAGATAAGGCGCAAGTGTTTATGAACTTGAAGTAGGGTTCAATGTCGGTCCAAGAGTACAAACTTAAGTTTACCCAACTCTCCAAGTATGCTCCACACATGGTTGCCGATCCAAGGGCACAAATGAGTAAGTTCTTGTTTGAGGTATCTGATCTGGTGAAGACCAAGTGCAGGAATGCTATGTTGTTAGGGGATATGGATATCTCTAGACTAATGACTCATGCTAAGGAGGTTGAGGGAGATCAACTTAGGGAATTGGCTAAGGATAACAAAAAGGCCAGAACAGGAAATTAAGAATAGTCACAACAAAAGTCAGATAGTGGAAATCACTCACAATTTTAGCAGAGGTCTACACCCAGCACCTTCATCAGCTACTGCTCCATCCCCCAGGTTTCGACAGGATCAGAAAGGGAGGGCATTAGGCTCTTAGTCTTAGGGGAGTGCTTTAGGTAACATGACTTTCCAAAGTTTTCTAAAGTGAGGTAAGAACCATCCGGGCGAGTGTCTTGCAGGTAGGGAAAGGTGCTTTAGGTATGGTCAGTCTGGACATAGGTTAAATGATTGCCCTTCTTCCAGGCATGGGCAATGAGGTGACACCAATAGGGATCAGTCTACAGCTCCAGTAGCACCAGCAGGTCGCCGAACTCATTAGGGTGCTTCATTTGGTACAGGGAGCGGTCAGCACCAGAATAGGTTGTATTCTCTCCAAGCTTGCCAGCACCAGGAAGATTCTCCTAATGTGGTGACTGGTACATTACGATTCTTTCTTTCAGATGTTTATTCATTGTTAGATCCAGCGGCTACACTGTGTTTTGTAACTTCTTATATATAGCAGTAAACTTTGGTGTCATTCCAGAAAATCTCTTAGAACCCTTCTCAGTCTCTACTCCAGTTGGTGACCCAGTTATAGCTAGATAGGTATACAAAAATTGCCCTGTCACAGTCTCTCAGAAAGTCACCTCAGCAGACCTTGTCAACTTAGAAATGGTAGATTTCGATATAATTCTAGGCATTGATTGGTTACATTCCTGTTATGCCTCAATCGATTGTAGAACAAGGATTGTTCGATTTCAGTTTCCAAACGAGCCAGTCTTAGTGTGTAAGGGTAGTAGCACAATGCATATGGGTCAATTCATCTCTTACCTTAAGGCTAGAAAAATGATTTCCAAAGGGTATAATATCATCTTGTTCGGTTTAAGGTTTCATCTTCTAAAACCCCAACTCTTGAGTCAGTCCCGATAGTAAATGAATTTCTAGAAGTGTTTCCAGAAGATCTTCCCGGAGTTCCTCCCGAAAGGAAAATCGACTTCGAAATAGATCTCCTTCTAGATACCCAGACCATTTTGATTCCTCCTTATAGAATAGCTCCAGCCGATCTTAAGGAATTGAAAGAGCAGTTGAAAGACCTTCTAGATAAGGGCTTCATCAGACCCAATATCTCTCTATGGGGTTCTCCAGTATTGTTTATGAAAAAGAAATAAGGTTCTCTCAGAATGTGCATTGACTATCGGCAGTTGAACAAGCTCACAATCAAGAATAAGTATCCTATCCCCATGATTGATGACTGGTTCGACCAACATCAGGGTGCTAGTTATTTTTCTATGATAGACCTCATATCCGACTATCATCAGCTCAGAGTCAGAGATACTGACATTTCGAAGATAACTTTCAGAACTCGGTATGATCATTATGAATTCGTAGTTATATCTTTTGAACTAATAAATGCTCCTGCAGTTCGTCATCATCTTTATTGATGATATCCTCATTTGTTATTGGATTGAGGAAGAGCATGCGACTCATCTGAGAGTTGTTCTGCAAACTCTCAAAGATTGCCAGTTATTCGCTAAGTTCAGCAAATGTGAATTCTAGTTATAGTCTGTTGCTTTCCTTGGTCATGTGGTATCCAGCGAGGGATCTGAGTGGATTCTCAGAAAATTAAGGTAGTGAAACATTGGCCAAGGCCACCTCTCCAACAGATATAAAATATTTATTGGGTTTGGTCGGTTATTACAGGAGATTTGTTGAAGGATTCTCATCCATAGATTCTGCATTGACGAAGTTGACTTAGAAGAAGGTAAAATTTTAGTGGTTAGATAAGTGTGAGGAGAGTTTCTCAGAATTGAAGACTAGGATGACTACAACTCATGTCTTGACTTTACCAGATGGTTCAGACGGGTATGTGATTTATTGTGATGCATCCAGGGTCGTCCTAGGTTGTGTGTTGATGCAGCGAGGTAAGGTCATGACTTATGAGTCTAAACAACTTAATGTCAATGAGAAGAACTACTCGACTCATGACCTCGAGCTTACAACCGCAATATTTGGCCTTAAGATTTGGAGATACTACTTGTATGGTGTTCATGTTGATGTGTTCACAGATCATAAGAGCCTTCAGTATGTGTTCACCCTGAAAGAGTTGAATCTTCTTCAGAGGAGATGACTTCAATGCCTCAAAGACTATGACATGAATGTGCTTTACCATCCAGTTAAGGCCAATGTAGTGGTTGATGCTCTTAGCAGACTGTCTATAGGTAGTGTAGCACATGTTGAGGAAGAAAAGAAAGAGTTAGCAAAAGATGTTCATCAGCTTGCTGGCTTAGGAGTTTGTCTTACGGACACTTCAGAAGGTGGTGTGATAATTCAGAATGGATCAGAATCTTCATTGGTAGCGGAGGTTAAGGAAAAATAGGATAGTGATCCTATATTACTTCAGTTGAAATATGCAGTTTATCAGCAGAAAGTTAAGGTTTTCTCACAAGGGAGAGATGGTGTGCTTCGTTACCAGTGTCGCCTATGTGTTCCTAATGTGGGTGAGTTGAGGCAGCAGATCCTTACAGAAGGTCATAACTCCAGGTATTTCATTCATCCAGGTGACACTAAGATGTACCGTGATCTGTGGGATGTCTTTTGGTGTTGCGGCATGAAGAGGGACATAGCAGACTTCGTGGCTAAGTGTCCTAATTGACGAAAAGTTAAGGTAGAATATTAGAAACTAAGGGGTATAACTTAGGAGATTAACATTCCTTCATGGAAATGGGAAGTGATAAACATGGACTTCATTATGGGTTTACCTTGTACTCGCAGAGAACATGACTCCATTTGGGTGATAGTAGACAGAGTCACTATCTCCGCTCACTTCTTAGCTACAAGACTATAGATTCAACTGAGTACTATGCCAAACACTACATCAATGAGATAGTCAGGTTTCACGGGGTTCCCTTGCCTATCATCTCAGATAGAGGTCCTCAGTTTGCATCTCATTTTTGGAAATCGTTTCATAAAGGTCTAGGTACTCAAGTAAATCTCAGCACAACATTTCATCCACAAATGGATGGTCAGGCAGAGCGTACCATTCAGACATTAGAGGACATGTTGAGAGCTTGCGTGATCGATTTCTAGGCAAGTTGGGATGATCACCTACCTCTCATAGAGTTTGCCTATAATAATAACTTTCATTCCAATATTCAGATGGGCCCTTATAAGGCACTATATGGGTGTAGATGTAGATCCGGTTGGTTTGAAGTAGGTGAAGCTACTTTATGGGCAAGATTCGGTTCATGTAGCTATTGAAAAAGTTTAGCTCATCAAGAATAGACTAAAGACAACTCAGAGTCGTCAAAAGTCCTATGCAGATGTGAGGAGACGGGACTTAGAGTTTGAGATCGATGATTTGGTTTACCTGAAAGTGTCACCAATGAAAGGGGTGATGAGATTTGGCAAGAAAGGGAAGCTCAGTCCTAGATATGTTGGTCCTTACAGAATCCTGAAATGGATTGGTAAGGTGGCATATGAGTTAGAGTTGCCAGCAGAACTAGCAGCGATTTAGCTAGTCTTCCAAAGTTCCTTGTTGAAGAAGTGTGTGGGTGATCCGGCATCAATAGTACCATTAGAGGGTATGGAAAGATATGAAGGATAGTTTGACTTATAAAGAGGTATCAGTTGAGATTCTTGACCGTCAGGTTCGTAGGTTGAGAAATAAATGTCACTTCCGTGAAGGTTTTGTGGAGGAGTCAGTCTGTAGAGGGAGCTACTTGGGAAGCAGAAGCAGCCATGATGGCCAAGTATCCTCACCTCTTTCCTTTTGATTCCGTTTCAGCTTGAGGTAATAGTTCCTCTCCAGTCTCTTAGCTTACTATTGTGTAATTCAGTCTCAGCATCTTGTTCCCTCAGTTATTCTTGGATTTCATCATATTTGCATGTTCATGGAACTCAGTTCAGTTAGATATCAGTTTGTAGTACTTAGTGGTAGGGATTGCAGGTCCTTTCCTCCATATTCTGCTTGTTTAGCCTTCATTCGAGGACAAATGTTCCGAAGGGGAGATATTGCAACACCTCAGGAACCTAGCAGACTGAACAATAGAAAATTGGGTGAATCATGGAGGGGTTCACTGACCGTGAAAGGGACCATGGTCCGTCGACCTGCTCATGGTTAACACTCGACCAGCGTAGTGGACCACTATGCCTACCATGGGTCGGGGTCCCATTGACGAGTCATGGATTGCCCCATCAAGTCAAGCCAGTAGACCCCCTAGCCCAAGTGAGAACCATTGTGGCCTTCACGGTCCATGGTCCTTCACACGATCCCTGAAGTGGACCGTAGAGGGGAGTACTCAAAACCAGTTAGCACTGGCCAACAACCACGACCCACTCGACGGAACATGGTTCCATCAACGGTCTGTCAGTGGCTCCATGGTGGGCCTCGTCACTTTTTAAGTGTGGGTCGTTTTGGTCTTTCCCCTATGTATTGGGCCTCTTAAATACGTCGTTTAACATCTAAACTACGTCGTTTTACTAAGTATAAGCCTAATAATCTAGTCAGAACCTACTCAAAACTTTTATTCTCCAAAAATAATTCAATTTAGAGCGAAAAGAGGAGAAATAGGCACCATTTTCTTCCAAGAAGAAGCAACAGTGTTCTTCAAGCTTCAGCCCTGAAATCCATAATATTTCTCCACAGTTTTCGTCACCAGGCATGTGGGAGTTCACTAGTGGGTTTCTTTCATCCACTAAGTCCTTAGAATTCAGTTAGTTCCTTGAATCTACATATCTTGTTTAGACCCAGGGTTTCTAAAACCTTGGAGATTTGTCATGATTTAGTTGTTATAGTATTCTTAATCGAAATATCATGGTTTCTTGGGAAGTTTGTTTAATTACTTGTATAGAACTCAGAACCCTAGTTTGTATAGATTCCCTCAGTTCATGAATTACACTTGCTAGGTCAGTTAAGAAGATAATCATGCTCCAAATTTTGAATGTCACATTATCATTATATAAATGTTGCATTCTTAGATTGCATGTCAGTATTTTGAGCTATTAACTAAATCAGTTACATTTCAGTCATATACATATTCAGTTGGGAGTATACTTAGCACCGAGTTGGACTAGGGTTCAGCGTACCAACCCTTTTAGTGATCACACCTGTCATGCCTTCTGTTGGGCTTCAGATTTAGTAATCACGCTAGCCATGCCTTTATACCCCTGGCACCTATCGATAGGGCGTATAATAGGAATGTACGTTTTGCTCACGTGGTTTATGTCGATTAATAGTAGTTCCCACATTCAGACTCTTAGGGCATTTGACCAGGTTTTTAGTATATACTTCATCATTCAGTTCAACATGTTATTTTCATGATTAGTACTTTGTCAATGCATTCACTTTAGCTTTTCAGTTATGTTTCAATATTTACATTCTTGTTCAGTTTACTTCAGTGCTCAATTATACTTTGTTCAGCTTATATATATATATATATATATATATATTCAGCTTAATATCTATATTGTGCATGCTCAGTACATTTCCAGTACTGACTCATACTTTGCGCTACATCCTTTTATGATGTAGGTTCAGGTACTCAGCATCCAAATCATGCTTCGATCGATTCTCGGTCCGTATTCAACAACTTCAGTGGTGAGTCATCATATTCCGAGGAAAATAGACTTGCTTTCATTTTAGTCTTCACTTTCTGTTTTCAGTTTTTGTTAGAGTTAGTTGGGGGCATGTCCCAACAACTCAACTCAGTTTGAGGCTTATCAGACATAGTAGAAGATTCAACTTGATTTGTTAAGTGGTGTTTCAGTCATCACTAGACTTTCATTATCTTTTATATATTCAGACAAGTTGGGTTTCTCCTCACTTTCAATTATCCATTGTTTTAGCTTCTGCATAGTACTTGTCTTATTCAGTTTTTCTTAGTATGCTTGATATATGCCAGACACAGGGTTAATTGGGGGCACTCGTGATCCTAGGTCTTGTGTTACATCAAGGGGGTAGCCTCGGGGTATGACACATATTTTTGTGTTCTTTTAATATATTCCCCCTTCTCTCCCCATCAAATCATATTAATTTTTTTTAATCTTCTAAACATGCTTTAGACAGGACAACAATCTCATTTGATCAGTCATAAGATGATTTTAAATGAAAAAGTGATTAGTTTTTTAGTTTTTTAATTAAGTGAAGTTCTAAGAGTTAAAACGGTAAAAAAACAATTTCAAGACTTTGTTAGTTCAGTTATACGTTATTTTTTATCTCAATTTATGTGATATATATAGAATTTAGAGAGTTAATTAAAGTTAATATTATTTTAAAATATTTTAAGTTGTTAAGTATTGTGATATATAGTACTTTTACGTAATTTTTAAATAATATATGTTACTCCCCTTGCCCCAATGTATGTAGCACAAATAGAATTTCAAAAGTCAATCAGATGTTGTTTATTATTGAAATTTACAATACATTTTATGTAGTTTTCAAATTAAATAATACATGTTACTTCTTTTGTCCTATTTGTGTGACACCTATAAATTAATTTCAAAAATCAGTCAAATTTTTAAATGTTTTCTTAAAACATTTTAAGTTGTCAATTATCATGATTTATAGTATATTTTACGCAATTTTTTACAATAAATTAATTTCAAGGATCAATCGAATTTATTCCTTATTTCTAATATGTTTAGAGCTATTATTTCCTCTTCTTCTTGTGACAAATTTTTCTTTGCCTTTATTAAGCTTTTCCACTGCCCTTTGATGGCCTCATCATCAAACACCAATGATAACGTTACTATCCCACTAGAGGAGATGTACTCGAATATGAATCTGAATAGCGCAGATGGATGCTTGAAGTATCATGAACAGCCAAACACAAACTTTGTTAATGGATCTATGAATTGGTTGTTAATGTCTGACAAGCCTGTGATCATGAGTTTCTTTCAGGATGCCATGGCAGAAGCATGGATGCAAGGGGAAGGCATGACAATGAAAGATCTGTGCAACAATTATTTTCTCATCCAATATTATCATGAATGGGACTTCACCCGTATCACGAGTGACAGACTAAGGAACTACAACCAAACTATGATTTTGATGCATCCATTGGAGCCCAATCAAAACCCCAGACAGATGCAACTAACGACTATGGAACTATGGGTTCAAATCCATGACATCGTCTTTTGTTTGCATTCAAACCTCATGGTGTGAGACAGTGGATTTTTGTTGGGGGAATTTGCCCATGATGATTCGAAGAACTACGATATATTTGAGACTACATGTTTATTAGGGATCGTATGGATATTCGCATACCATTGAAGTGCAAGATGCAAGTGAAGGTTCTTGGAGGGGATCAGATGACTCTGAATTTTAAATATAAATGTCTTGAAACCTTTTGTTTCTTTTGTTGATTAGTAGGTCATTCAGATAAATATTATCGAGGTTTGTATCACATATCACGTATAACTCATGAACAACATCTGTTTGGTTCATGGCTAGGAGAAGACAATAAAGCATCCCATCCTATGGCTGGAGCAGAGTGGATTCGACCTTCCACCAGTGGACAGAAACGTGAATTCCCCAATAAGGAAGATCCTATTTTCTCGCCTGAAATGGCTATTTCTAAATTTTCACCCGTAAATCAAGGATCTCAGGCACAAAAACATGAAAGTTATTCAGAGTGAAACAAGGAGGTTGTTTAGGAAGCGCATACGATAGAGATGGAAGGGGCCTTAATTCTTGAAAACAAAGGCCACTAGTTGAGGGAACAAAAATTACTGAAGCATGTGAACTTAAAAAAAACTAAGGCAAAAGTATTCATTACACCCCTGAACTTGAAGCTTTTTATTCGGTGTACACCTAAATTATATTCCATTTTAATTACCCCCCCGAACTTGTTTATTCCTCCATCACGTACACCTTTTTCGTCCACTTGCTCCTATTGAGACTATACGCACGTGACAGATGCTAAAAGTGGTGATGTGGATTTCCACCTGGATAAATAATAGCCACCTAGATAAATTAATATTGCAAAAAATAAATTTCTTAAATTTAAAATTCATTGTTTAAAAGTTATTTTTGAATAAGGGATGATTTCGCGGAACTCCTTCTGAATTTGGGTTTTTCTAGACGTGAAGTTGGTCGATTAAATTTCAAATTTGTCTGAAATTCTTACCAAGTAAGTGTTATCTTTGTTTCCTTTACTTTTCATTTACATTTTCCCCTATTTTTCGTTTAAATTATGCCAAATATTAAAGAAAAATGGAGATTTTATGTTTTTTTTTTACCGTTGTAGCTTTATGATGTGGCAAAAAATCACTTCCTCATGCGCCTAGTAGAGTGTGTTGTCAATTTCTACGCCAGGTGGACAATAAAGGTATACGTGACGGAGGAATAAACAAGTTCGGGGGGGGGGGGGTAGTTAAAACAAAATTTAGTTTAGGTGTACACCGAA
>JAJOOR010004069.1:0-68118 GCA_036250505.1 Solanum acaule | reverse complement strand
CATTATTTCTGCCTTTTTCTTACTTAGGCTTATCCCTGAGTATGTTATAATATGTATAAATTTTTCTAATAATTTTATATGCTCATCTTGCGTTCTTGAGTATAATAATATGTCATCTATGTATATTATACAATTTTCTAATTGGTTAAAGTAATTGTCCATAAAATGTTGGTATCTTCCTGGTGCATTTTTATATCCAAATGGTAATACATTCCATTCATAAAATCCTTGTGGTACTGTGAAAGCTGTTAACTTTTTAGATTCTTCTTCTAATTTGAGGTGGTAAAATCCTGATTTACAATCAAATTTACTGAAGTAATTATATCCTTGGATTTGTCTTATTTTTAATATTTTATTTGGTATATGTTATATTTAAATTATTATCATCATAATAATAATAATCATATTGCCTCAAATAAAGAATAACAACAAAAATATTAACCTAACACATTTAATTAATCTTATCGTGAATATTATGAACCGTAAACATATTTGGGCAATCAAAAATACAAATTCTTTTAAAACAATAAGAAACTCATTGAGGTGTGAATTCTTTCTTCTTCCTTTTTTTGGGTAATTATATAAAAGAAACAAGTGGCTAATTTATTTGTTCGGATGCCTTTTTGAGTTTTGCTTCTTTCTTTTCAGAATATGACAAATTATTTATTGTTATTTTATAATCTAATTTCATATCCTCATTTAAGTCTTTTCGGTGAGTTATTTCATGTAATCCAAAACTTAACCGATTAAAATTTTATTGGTTCAGATCCACATGAGAAGAACTTACTTTTCTCTCTGTTCTTTTACATTTTTTCATGACACAATATAAATACTTGGAGTTTTGCATATAGGTAGTAGTTAAATTATAACTAGAATATATAGGGTTGTTCATGATTATGGTTAAAAAACCAAACCAAACCACAATCCCGAACCAAACCGATTAAAACAACCGATATTTGGTTGGGTTTGGTTAGGTTTGGTTTTAAATTTTGAAAACCGATATTATTTGGTTTGGTTTTGATTTTACTAAAAAAAAAACCACAAAAAAAACCAAACCAAACTGATAAATTAGATATATAAATTTTATAATTATTTATATATTATTCATAAATAAAATATAAATATTTTATTAAATTTTAATTAACTTAAATCTTTAACTTTACAATTTTTTCAAGCCCAACACTTTAGCCCAACTATAATAATCCTAAGTCCAAGTTCATTAAAATCCATTTTAGTCTTTACCTACCCTACTTCACATAAAATAGTCACACTTTCTCTTAATTGAAGCACTTTGTTCGTGTAATGATAACTCTAGTATTGCTTAATTGCTTAATTGAACTGACAATAGCTATTCTGTGGATTTTTCATGTGCTAGATGCTTGTATCTATCTACGTGTCCTCAAAAAAATTACTATTACTTTCAAACCAGATAAACCAGAAAAACTAAACCAAACCAATAATAACCAAACCGTAGGTTATTTTTTTCGTTTGGTTTGGTTTGGTTTTAGAAATTTAAAAAATCGACTAGATTGGTTTGATTTTGGTTTTAATCAATAACCGATCCAAACCGAACCACGAACACCCCTAAGAATATATACAAAAAACATTAATAGAGTTTATTTATGTCAGAGATTTTCACACAAATACTCTAGCAAATTCACTTATATACTTATATTATATCATAATTGTATGCGAAATATAATTATACTATACAAATAATAGATATAAGTTAAATCCTAATAATTACATTAATATAAAAGTACTAAAATTAGCAAGATAATTTAGCAATATAGACCTTTGTTGTCAAAAAGAAAGAAAAACCACAGGCCTATTTGATTTATTTGGTATTATTTTTGTAAGCAACAATTATTTTTCTTTTAATTTTTTATGTTTACGTAAACAATTATATTCGGTCATGAAGCTCTAATTTACGATGACATTTATTAAAAATTGGCTCGTAGAAAATGTTTCTACAAAATTCTTTAAAATTTGGCTTGTCATGAACCAGTGGACTTTTTGCTAGAAATTTCTTAACGATGAGCCAATTTGCATCTGAAAGTCCATTCAAAATTGACATTTTCTAAAGTAGACGGTATAAAATAAGTCATAGGTATAAACTTGTATTAAAAATATAAATTAAATCATTTCTAAATATAGATAGGTGACATTATCTCTAGAATGGATAAATTAAAATGAAAAATGTGCCATATAAATTGAAATGCACAAAATAATAGTTAAACATACATTACTATATCCTTGGAGTAAATAACACTTGGTTCTTCAAGTAATAAATAACCTCATTATTGAATAAACTATTCCAACACTCACTCTCCTACTCCACAAGAAATTCTCTCCTTCTGTTTTAGGAAAAAAATTCTTAAGTTTCTATTTCAATTATACTTATAAGTTTTTCTTTCTTCTTTTTTATTTTTGCAAGTTGATTTTCTATTTGTATAGAATTTATCATAAGTTCAAAACTATATTATTCTTTTTTCTTTTGTATTTTTATTTTATATTTCTTCAATTGTATCATCTCAAAAAATGGATTATAGAGATAGTCGATATTTAAACTACTATTCATCATCTTCTCCATTTCACAAACAATTTGTGGGGCAAGAGGCAAATTTGAAAAATTTCCACAAATTTATCAATCAAGATTTATGAGTCTGATAATTTTTGTATGTACGTTTACAAGGTACAAAAGTGCTCAAAACTTTATAGTCACTACTGGACCTCTTGCCCCTTTACCCATCAAGGGGAAAAGCACGTCGACGTCACCCAAGAAAATACAACAATTTGTCAATCCCTTGACTTGGTTACAAATGTGCGTCTTGCATAAAGAAAGATAATTGTGAATTGTGTCATGGAGTTTTCGAGTACTAGTTACACCCTGCGAAGTACATGACCAATCTTTTCCAAGCTGGCACTTCATGTGACAAACCATTCTTCGCACATACACTAAACGAGCTCCGTCTTAAGACAAAATACAATTGGTGCTATGTATATCAATACCCTTTATACAGCCAACCATATCCGATATTATGATTGAAAATGAACCGAAGGTAATTGGATGATTAATAATCCTTGTAACCCTCAACTATAACCACCACCACATGATCATTGTTATGATACTACTGCTTTTGGACATTAAAATTCTTTGAATCCTCAACAAACTCCTCTAAAAATATGTCAATTTTTGAGTTGTTTGTTCCTCTGCCACCTCCATCTTCTTATTCTTATTCAAAATTTCATCATAGGGCTCAAAATGAGAGTGATTTTTCACCTTTTTTAGCTAACTATGCAAAATTAATTAAGGAGATAAATAATCTTGAGCTTGGGAGTACTTCTCATGCTAAGATGAATAAAATGCTTGATGATATGGGGAAAAGGTCAGTGGAGTATGAGTTGAACACCAATTGAGTTTCTGACTTGTTGGTGGATGCATTTGAGGGTAAAAGCTTGTAAATATGTTTTTACATTATGAGTGACAGTAATTCACAATTTATGTATAAGTAGATAATTAATTTGAGATCATTTTTAAGAGGATGCTAACTTCTAAATCTTTTTTGTCAGTTTACATTTCTGTCTTTATATGTATCTAATGTCAATATTGAAGCTTCAAGTGTTGTATTGTAACACCTCCGAATTTGGAAAAGGAAGAAAATCAATTTTTGGACTGAAGTATCATTTTATGGGTCTCATCTACGGTCTGTAGAAGCTTCTACAGGCCGTAGATGGAAACTGCATGAAGTGGGAAAATTAATTTTTCAAAACAAATCCCAGTACCATTTGTACAGTTCATCAGGATGGTCCGTCATCTTATGTACGAGTTGTAGATAGATCTCGTAGGTGAGTCCCACACTTAGAAAAATTTTAAGGGCCAAAGTTAGTTTCTACGGACTGTAGAAAGACCTACGAACCGTACAAATATTCTGTCAAAAGATAGGTGAGATCATGGTCCCAATACTTAGTCTATGGTTAACCAGTATGGATAGTAAGAAGTAGGTCCAAACTGTAGGTCGAGTCTGACAGTTATTTTTAAGGGGCTTTTGGGTCTTTTCCTAATTATTTTAATCATACACTATATTGTTTAATCTTTTTCCCTAAGCCCTATATAAAGGTTTGAATTCCCCAATCACCTATTTTCAACTTATTCTCCTAAATTCCCTAAACTTGACCAAATTTACACTCCAAATTCTTTCAAGTCTATGGAAGAAGAAGAAGAGGAGTTAGGGTTCATCCAAATCTCCAATCCTCCATTATTTTTGAGTTTCTAACATCAATGTATGTGTGTCTTCACCCATGGAGTCCTTTCCTCCGTGGGGTCCCCAAGGATTTCAATTTTCCCAACTCAATTTCCAATTAATCAAATTAGGGTTTCTATTCAATAAATGTGAGTTTCATCCAATTATGATTGCTTATGCTTTATTAAGTCTTCTAAGGCATGATTTGATGTTAATATGTGATATTTAGTTAAAATTGCATTTACCCATGCCTAAAGTATGCTTTTCAATGATGATCCAATGATGAACCCATGAATTATGGATTATGAATTTTGAAGATATGCATGTTTTTATGAAACGGTTACAAATGATTTGGGGATGCTTTGAAAGGAAAGTATCAATGCTATTGTGAAATGGTTTCTCACTTACTATGATGATCATGATCGTGAAAGGTATTTCTTACAAATAAATTCACATTGGTAAAATGTTTTCTTATCCACGTTGAATTATTTTAAGGAGCTATTCCATGTTTTGATTTCAAAAGTATGGATTGGTATTGATCATTGCCTTTCCTATGTTAAAATGATATTTTTCTTTTATCAATTCCGTTGGGATTTTTACCTAGCATCGAGAGGGATTTGAGGTGGAGGCTCAAATAGGGTAGTCTCTACTAGAAACCTCTATTCCCAAACTACGTGCCCCCATAGGATTGTCTTAAATGGCCTAGCTAGTGGATCTACTTTAGCAAATGAAGATATGTACGAATTCTACCTTGCAAGTAGATTCCCTTTCTTTAGGTACGAGGGATATATCAGATTTCATCATATAGCTCTCATGGTCTTATTGTCAGTTAAAGCTAATATCCCACAAATTAGAATATCCCACAAATTAGTATGTTTCTTCAAAGTTTTTCTTATGTTCTTTATGTTAATGTACTTGACCATATTTTCATGATTTTCAAGTCATCTCTTCTTTAAAGCTTTCGAATGTTTCAATATGATCTTGCCTACTCATTTTTAAGTCATTGATGCTATCATCCCTATGATTATGCATATTGCATCATACTTAGTACATTCCATGTAGTAATGCATACTTGTTCTTACATTATCTCATGAATGTAGGGTCCAATGTTCCTACCTCGCGTATTCTTGGCTAGATATCTATTGGTGCTTCAAGTGATTGATGAGTCCTCATGTTCTGGGGATCGAGACATTTTATAGCTTTATGTATTTTTGTTTCAGACTTTGTATGTGATGTATGAGTTACATTCTAATCTCCTTCCTTATGATGTATTATATGGCTTTGAGACTTATGTTAGACTTCCACTTTTGTCAAACTCTTTTATATGAAATATTTTTTTTTGAACTCTTTATTCTATTATCTTGTATGATATGATAAGTGACTTGTATAGGGCCACTCGGGGTTCGATATGCCACTTGGTATCAGAGCACAAGGTTTAGAAAGTTCATAGGATGTCTCATAAGCCATATCGAGTAGAGTCTTTTTCATGAGACTGATGTGCACCACATTTATGAATGAGAGGCTATAAGATGTTTAGGAAATTTCATTTTTTTTCATCATTCTAAAGTTGTGCAATAGAGTGTAACTCTATATATCACTCTCATAATCCTTATCCAATCCTTTTCAGGATATTGCCATTCAAAGAGCTTATGTTAGGAGGAGTGCGAATGAGAATGTGGAACGAACAACTCCTCAAGAAGCTCCACAAGTTTTGGACGACCCTTTGGCCGAATAAGTGATTAATGCAGACTTTAGGGCTATATTTCAAGTGTTGGCTTAAGCCCTAAAGGCCCAAGCCAATAAAGAGGCTGTGGTTTTCGTGAACACAAATGTGGGTACGACGGCAACTAGAGTGAGGGACTTCACTAGGATGAATCCCTTGGAGTTTCATGGTTCCAAGATTGAGGAAAATCTTCAAGAGTTTATTGATGAGGTATACAAGGTATTGATGATCATGGAAGTGATACCGGTGGAAAAGGTGGAATTGGTCGCTTAATAACTTAAGGGTATTGCTCAAGTTTGGTTCAACCAATGGAAGTAAGAGAGGGCGGTTGATGTGGGTTCTCTTTATTGGGTAAAGTTTAAGGTTTCATTCCTTGATAGGTTATTTACCCTTGAGATTAGAGAGGCAAGGCAAAGGTACTTTAATTCATCAACCTTCATCAAGAAAATATGATTGTGAAGGAGTATGCCTTGAAGTTAACGCAATTTTCTAGATATGCTCCTACCATGGTTGCCAATCCTAGGGAAAGGATGAGCAAGTTTGTTTTGGGAGTGTCAGAGATGGTGGTTAAGGAATGTCGTATCGCCATGCTTATCAATGAAATAGATGTTTCTCATCTAATCATTCATGCTCAACAAATTAAAGAGGAAAAGCCTAAGGAAAGGTCTAGGGAGGAAAAGAGGGCAAAGACCGATGATGCTGACTTTTCACATTCAAGGTCCGATAGACATGGTCATTCTAGGTTCCAACAAAGGTTTTCCGGTCAAGGTTCCTCCAATGCTCCGGCTTCTAATTACAACAAAGAGAGGGTGTCTAACCCTAAGCCTAAAGGAGGAAATAGTGGTATAAATGGTTCTTACATGACAAAAGTTTGGCAAGAGTTATCCGAGAAAATGCTTGATGGGTACGGATAATTGTTTTGGTTGTGGAAAGAGTTATTACCACTTGAGGGATTGTCTATCTAGAATTGACAAGGGAAAGGATGGTAGGCAAGTTCTGCCTAGTGATTCAGGTTCAATTCTTTCCCTATCCTATTGTCGAGACGAATGTGGCCATACCCAGAGGACTATCGCATCAGCAAGATGACTTTCTAGTCAGATCCTTCCTGCGCTTCGGATATGAAGAATTTGATCGTAGGAATATTGAAAAGTAGGAATTCCTACGGCGGTTTTGTCAACGAACGCGTCTCGGGACGGATTGACTAACCTAACCCACCCTTAAGGAGGCTTTTCCATAGTTGGGTGTCCGCTTTAGTGTGATTTACGAAGGCTAGGCTAGGTTTGGTGCTCAAACTCAAAACCAATTCTATGCACTTCAAAATCATCATGAGAAAGAGGGTTCTCTTGATGTGGTTACCGGTATGTTGAAATTATTTCATCTTGATGTTTATGCTTTACTTGATCCTGATGCTACCTTGTCTTTTGTGACTCCATATGTGACTATAAGGTTTGATGTTCTTCCGGATGTGTTGATAGACGTTTTTTCCGTCTCTACACCTATTGGTGAATCTATTGTGGCTATGAGAGTCTATAGAAATTGACCTGTCTCCTTATCGCATAGAGTTACTCATGTTGATCTTATAGAGCTTGATATGTTATATTTTGATGTTATTCTTGGTATGGATTGGCTTCATTCTTGTTATGCTTCTATCGATTGTAGAACTTGAGTGGTCAATTTTCAATTTCATAATGAGCCTTTCCTAGAGTGGATAGGGGGAAATTTTATGCCTAAAAGTTAGTTTGTTTCTTCTCTTAAAGCTAAAAAAATTATTTCTAAAAGTTGCATTTATCATCTTGTTCGGGTTAGGGATACAGATTCTGAAACTCCTATTCTTGAGTCGGTCCCCGTTGTAAATGAGTTTTCAGAAGTGTTTTCTGATGATCTACCCGGTATTCCTCTAGAAAAGGACATAGACTTTGGTATTGACATTCTCCCAGATACGCAACCTATCTCTATTCATCCTTACTGTATGGCTCCGGTTGAACTTAAGGAATGTAAAGAGCAATGACGGATTTTTTGGATAAGAGTTTCATCCGATCGAGTATCTCTCCATGGGGTGCTCTAGTTTTATTTGTCTGTAAGAAAGATGGTGCCCTTCACATGTGTATTGTCTATTAGAAATTGAACAAGGGTATCATTAAGAATAAATATCATCTTCCAAGGATAGATGATTTGCTTGATCAACTACAAGGAACAAGTTACTTTTCTATAATCGACCTCCGGTTGGGTTATCACCAATTGAGGGTGAAAGAGGATGACATTCTGAAGATGGCTTTTCAAACTCGATATGGTCAGTATGAGTTTTGTGTATTATCATTTTGGTTGACTAATGCTCCGACCGCATTTATGGATTTTATAAATAGGGTATTTAGACAATACCTTGATATGTTTGTGATTGTGTTTATTGATGACATCTTGATTTATTCAAGAAGTAAGAATGATCATGTCGATCATTTGAGGATTGTGTTGCAAGTCCTCAAAGACCAACAACTTTTTGCAAAGTTTAGTAAATGCAAGTTTTGGTTGAGATCTATGGCTTTTCTTGGTCACATTATTTCCAGTAAGGGTATTGAGGTAGATCCTAAGAAGATGAATGTGGTTAGGAATTGGCCTAGACCTCTATACCCTTCGTATATTCAAAGTTTCTTGGGTTTAGCTGATTATTATAGAAGATTTGTTGAAGGGTTTTCTTCGATTTCCTCTCTATTGACGACATTGAACCAAAAGAAAGTTAAATTTTTATGGCCGGAATCATGTATGAAGAGTTTTCAAGAGTTGAAAGATAGACTTGCCTCCGTTCTGGTGTTGACTTTACCGGAAGAATCTGATGGGTTAGTTTTTATTGTGATACTTCAAGGATTTGACTAGGGTATGTTCTTATGCAAAATGGGAAAGTTGTTGCTTATGATTCACGACAACTTAAAGTTCATAAAAGACCCATGATTTGGAAATAGCTGCAGTTTTGGAGGCATTACCTATATGGTGTTCATGTTGATGTCTTTACCCACCACAAGAGTTTGCAGTATGTGTTCTAGCAAAATGATCTAAATCTTCACCAAAAAAGGTGGCTTCAGTTGCTAAAGGATTACGATATGAGTGTTCTCTATCACTCTGATAAGTTGAATATGGTGGCAGATGGTCTTAGTCAATTATCAATGGGTGTGTTGCTCATGTTGAAAAAGATAAAAAGGAGTTAGTTCGTGATGTTCATAGATTGCCCCGATTGGATTTCAGTTGATTGGTGCAAATGAAGGTGTTATTATGGTTCATAATGGTTCAAAATCATCTTTTGTGTTAGACATGAGAGCCAAGAAAGGTCTTGACCGGATTTTGATTGAGTTGAAGGAAGTGGTACTTAAAAAGTCTGTTGAGGCTTTCTCCTTAGAGGAGGTGGTGTGCTTTGATATCAAGGTCATTTGTGTCACGCCCAAAATCCCATTAACGCGAAGTGGCACCCGTTGCCGAGAAGGCTCGGGAGAACCAACCTGTAATCATGCTCTATCTATGAACATTTAAAGGTGCTGCCATAGTGGATAACATGTTTTCATGAAAGTAGATAGTATTAACAAGCCAAAAGAAAGTGCACATGACTTGGCCGTTGGGACTATGATGTCTAAGACACGAGGCATAACCACACTTCACTATACATAGTCTACAAAGCCTCTAAATGATAAAACATTATGGGGTTAAGGTCGGGACAGGCCCCACCTTACCCTCAGCTACTATACAATACCAAAATACATGCTATAGACTTGAAAAACTCCGAATCAACCTGGAGCTCACCAATAGCCGCTGGATGTCCTGTTCTCCTACTGGAGAGATCTACTAGCTCTTGTACCTGCAACATGAATTGCAGGTCCCCCAAGAGAGATGTCAGTACAGGAGAATGTACTGAGTATGTAAAGCATAAAGTACTGTATGTGAAATACGAACTCAAATGAAATCATATACCAATGTAAGGATACAAGACAACATTTTCTCATATTATGGAATCAAGTACTTTATATTCTTTTCTTTACTTTATCATTCTTTACTTTACACTCTGTACACAACATATAATAAAAATTACTAGCTGATCAGTGGTAGACATATAAATTTGGATCGACCCATGCTAGGCTTTCCTTTAACCCTTGGGATACCACCCGTAATATTGGGATCAACCTATGCTAGGTGATTCTTCCACCCCTGGGATACCACCCATCAATAAGCAGATTCATTTAATATCTTTCCATTAACATTTGAGATGATTCTTTTGGTGGTCATAGCATTTTAAGTTGTGGGACTATGTAGTCAACAAGTGACGTGTAATAACCATATAATGCAGGAACAACAACGTAGAGAGTAGTTACACAATTAATGAAATGCATAGGAGCTGAAATAATATATGGACCTTATTTAGTTAAAAGGAGAACTCATACAGGGTATTTAATGTATATGTACAGATTTGACAATGAACATGTATTGGAACGTGCAGACATATTAAAGAGTGAGAACAAGGTCATAAGTCGTGTTGGAGCTGGTAGGCTACCTCTATTTGTCAAGGATGAGTCTAGATTTCATGTCAATTAGTAGGAAATCGAAAAACCTTACATACCTTGATGTACCACCTTGTAGTTACCTTGAAGTACCTTCCTTTCTTTTCAAATACTTATCTACAATAAAGTAGGTGATAAACTAGTATTAGTAGTTACTAAACATGCTTAGGCAGTCCAATATCACTCAACAATAATGCTCGTGCAGCAAACCCGTAATTACCAAACTAAGGGTGTTCTTTCAATCCCCGCCTTCTTTTATTGCATTTGTACACTACATAGCTATATTTCAATATCAACAATTTACACCCTTTCCAGACATTAACCAAGTTGTCCCCAATATGTTTACACATCAACCTGTCCCAAAACAATCCTAACAATCCAACATACTATAGAGGACATGAAACCATAGTTTCCCATCATCATCCCATGAGTTCTTATCAACAGTATACTTAAAATATCATACTTAGACTCGTGTTTAAGGAAGACAAAGATAGGGTAGTCACTTTACCTTAATTCTTATAACTCACTTTCTTTTAACTTTAACTCTTCAATAACTTGAGCTTCCCTTGCAAGGGCTTGGGTTTATCCAAGAACCATAGGAAACTTGTGGCTGCTTCTATGCTTTGAAAGAGAGAGGAGAAGCTTAAAGAGAAATCTGATTTTTTTTTATCTATTCTTAAAAGTGAGGAAATGGCCAGCAACTTGGGGATTATAAAGGTCTTATTTTTCCCCACCTCTTAAGTTTTAATATTAGCCACTAATTTGTCAAAGTGGTCCAAGTAGGTGATGCATCTGCTTGGAATTATATATACACAATGTGGGCCCTTTATGTACTCATCTTGGGCTGCAATCTTTCCCCTTTCTAATATTAAGCCATGGGCCAGAATTATACCCTTAATTTGGGCCTTAATCTTTATTGGGCTCAAGTAGTTGGACTTGGACAGATTGGTGTGAGACCTCATCCCCATTACCTTTTCCTTTTTTATTTAATTTGGGCCTCAAGTGAGCCCACTAATGCATGAACTAATCTTCCCCATCTACCTAGCCCATTTGAACTAAGCAAGTAGGTGACACCTGCTAGCTTTATAAAGTCCAACAAGCACCTCAATTCTTTTATTCGTTTTCCGAGCGTAATCTCCTTGGTTTAACTCAAAACTTATATACACTTGATCACCTTAACTTTTATACTTACATATAGCCCTTCGATCCAGAATTTAAATACTTCTAAAATTTAACGTTCACTCGATCGTGCAATATTGCAATGTACGAGAGTTACCTTATAACTTCTTTATTGTCACCATTCATCTAGGAAATCAAGTTCATTACTTATACCACCAAGCTAAATCAAGTTCCATATGTGTAGAACTTGTACACGTAAAATACGGGGTGTTACATCCTCCCCCCCCTCCCTTAGGAACATTCGTTCTCTAATGCTAGCATAATCAGATAGCTTAAATAAGTTCAAAGCTTAGTTTAAATCAACTGTTAACCACATAATAAATACCCTTTCATGCGTACCTATTAATACCCCCATTCTGCACCTTGGACTTCCCCTTTAGGTTCAAATAAATAAGGGTATTTGGATTTCATCGCTTCCTCAGCTTCCCACGTTAATTCTTTTACTTGTTGGTTTCTTCAAAGCACCTTTACTGAAGCCATTTCTTTATTCCTTAGCTTTTTAACATGACGATCTAGAATAGCAATAGGTACTTCTTCATAGGTGAGATCCCCTGTAACCTGTACATCTTCAATAGGAGTGATATAGGATGGGTCACCTACGCAGTTCCAAAGCATTGAGACATGAAACACCGAATGAACTGGTGAAAGCTCCTGAGGTAGCTCTAACTCATATGCAACTTGGCCAACTCTTCGAATAATCTTATATAGCCCTATGTAGCTTGGACTCAACTTTCCCTTTTTAGCAAATCTCATTACCCCTTTCATTGGTGATACTTTTAAGAACACCCAATCTCATATAGAAAACTCTATTCCTCTTCTTCTAACATCTGCATATGATTTGTGTTGGCTTTGAGCTATTGCTAGCCGTTGTTGTATCACCTTAACTTTTTCCATAGCTTGAAAAACAAGGTCTGGTCCAAATAAAGCAGTTTCGCCTACTTCAAACCTTCCAATTAGTGATCTGCACTTCCTTCCATATAAAGCTTCATAAGGTGCCATTTTGATACTAGAATGATAACTATTATTATAGGCAAACTCAATAAGTGGCAAATGTTCATCCCAGCAACCTTTGAAGTCTAAGAACAAGCTCGAAGCATATCCTCAAGTGTTTGGATTGTGCATTCTGCTTGACCATCCGTTTGAGGGTGGAAGGCTATACTTAAATTCACTTGTGTTCCCAAACTCTTTTGGAATGATTTCCAAAACTTTGCAGTGAATTGAGCTCCTCGATCAGATATAATAGAGATTAGAACCCCGTGTAGCCGAACTATCTCTTTAATATATAACCTTGCATATTCTTCAGTTGTATAATCAGTCTTAATTGGCAAGAAATGTGCTGACTTGGTGAGTCTATCAACTATTACTCATATGGAGTCAAACTTACGAAATGAGCGAGGCAAACCAGTGACAAAATCCATGTTGGTCATGTCCCACTTCCAAGTTGGAAGCTCCATACACTGCATATAACCTCCCGGCTTTTGGTGCTCTACTTTGACTCGCTGGTAGTTTGGACATTGAGCCACAAATTCTGCAATATCATTCTTCATGTCCCTCCACCAATACACTCCTTTCAAGTCATGGTACATTTTAGTTGATCCTAGATGGATGGAATATCTTGAATGATGTGCTTCTGTCATTATCCTCCTTCCTAGCCCATTAACATTAGGTACACACAATCTGTTTTGACAACAAAGTACTCCATCTTGTGTAAGCTCAAATCCCTTTGTTGTACCTTGATTTACCTTCTCCTTGAGTCGTTGTAGAGTAAGATCTTTGAACTGCTTCTCTTTCACCTCAACTAATAATGAAGATTCTGCCGTATTATGCACTACAATTCCTTCTTTTGGGGTTTTAAGAAGACGAACTCCCAAACTAGCTAGTTGACGAAGATCCTTCACCATCTCTTCTTTTTCCACGGTCTGCTCATTAATACTTGATATTGTCTTGCGACTGAGAGCATAGGCTACTACGTTTGCTTTCCTTGGATGGTATAGTATATCAACATCATAATCTTTTATTAACTCTAACCATATTCCCTACCTCAAATTCAGATCCTTCTTCTTGAAGATGTATTGGAAACTTTTATGGTCTGTATATATGTCAACGTTAACCCCATATAAATAGTGATGCCATATCTTTAAAGCAAATACAACCGCTACTAGTTCAAGATCATGTGTTGGGTAGTTTCTCTCATGTGGCCGCAGTTGTCTTGAGGCATAAGCTATTACTTTACCATGCCGCGTGAGTACACATCCTAAACCAACCCCTGAAGCATCACAATATACTGTATACCCCTCTGTGCCTTTCGGAAGTACTAATATAGTTGCAGAAGTTAGCCTACTTTTCAACTCTTGTAAGCTTCTTTCACGTGCATCATTCCATTGAAACTTAGCTACCTTGTGTGTTAGCTTAGTTAAAGGTGCAGAAATAGAAGAAAATCCTTCAACGAACCTTCTATAATAACCTGCTAACCCTAGGAAGCTACGAACCTCTGTGGGTGTTGTTGGTCTTGGTCAATCTTTCACGGCCTCTATCTTTTGTGAATCAACCCTTATTCCTTCATCAGATACAATATGACCCAAGAACGCCACTGATTTTAACCAAAATTCACATTTGGAGAACTTGGCATACAACCACCGATCATGAAGAACTTGTAATACCTGTCGTAAGTGATTTTCATGGTCCTCTTTTGATCTTGAATACACCAAGATATTATCTATAAATACTATCACAAATACATCCAAGAATGGCTTGAACACCCTATTCATCAAATCCATAAAAATTGCCGGTGCATTTGTTAGCCCAAATGACATAACGAGAAATTTGAAATGACCATACCGTGTTCGAAAAGCTGTCTTGGGTATATCCTTCTCCTTCACCCTCACTTGGTGATAACCTATTCTTAAGTCAATTTTTGAAAAACACTTGGCACCTTGTAACTGATCAAACAAATCATCAATTCTAGGGAGGGGGTATTTATTCTTAAATGTCACTCTATTCAATTGTCGATAGTCGATACACATTCTCAACGTGCCATCCTTCTTACATACAAATAACACTGGTGCACCCCATGGGGACACACTAGGCCTTATAAACCCCTTTTCTAACAAGTCCTTTAATTGTTCCTTTAATTCACGTAATTCTACCGGGGCCATTCTATATGGAGGAATAGAGATAGGTTGAGTGCCAGGAATTAAATCAATACCAAACTCTACTTCTCGTTCTGGGGGTAAACCTGGAAGCTCTTCAGGAAACACATCAATAAATTCATTTACTATCGAAACAGATTGAATAGTCGGTGGTTCTGCCTCCACATCTCTTAGTTTAACTAGATGAAATATATACCCTTTTGACATCATCTTCCTCGCCTTCAAATAAGAAATAAAATTACCCCTTGGCGCTGCAACATTGCCTTCCCATTCAAGGACTGCCTCGTTTGGAAAGTGAAAGTGAACTCTCTTAGTTCGGCAATCCACCGTGGCATAACAAGAAGCCAACCAATCCATACCCATTATAACATCAAATTCAACCATTTCTAATTCAATTAGGTCAGCCAATGTATCACGATCACAAACAGTTACTATGCAGTTACGATAGACCTTTTTTGCTATAATAAACTCACCAGTTGGTGTAGACACTTCAAATGGTTTATTCAATAATTTTGGTGTTCTTTTAAGCTTCCCAGCAACTAGTGGAGTGATATACGATAGTGTGGAACCAGGATCAATTAACGCATATACATTATGTGAAAAGATGAACAATGTACCTGTTACTACGTCAGGTGAAGCCTCCAAGTTCTGTCGACTCCCTAGAGCATATGTGCAATTTTGGACTCCGCTAGAACTAGCTGCTCCTCTAACACCTCTACCATGACCTGTAGGAACCTGTTGACCTCTACCTAAAGGAGGCACCGATGATGACAATGCAACAACTGATCTAGTAGGTTGTGCTATATTACCCATGCGCCTTTTAGGGCAATCTCTCATTAGGTGCCCTGGCATACCACACCAATAACAAGCATCTGTTCCAATACGACATATACCTAAATGACTCCTCCCACATTGTTTACAAGGCTCTAGGAGGCATTGATTGGCTTGTATTGCCCTGCTCTGGATATCCCAATGTCCATGAACCTTGGCTCTCACTCTTTTGCCTAAACTGATTGCCTCTCGGCCATTGAAATTGGGGTGGAGCGCTAGCTATAGAGTAGGGAAATGACGGCCTAGCTGGTCTATTAGAAAACCGAGGCTTAAGCTCACATTGGGGTGGTGTAAACTGCCTGGTAGACCTAGCCCTCCTAGACTGACCCCTTTTTATCTCTTGTGCCCTTCTTCTCTGCTTTTGATCCTCCAATTTCTGTGCAAAAGCTTGCATCCTTGCTATATCCATGTATTTATTTAAAGAAGCAATAGTATAATCTCTAACCATATATGAATCCAATCTATCCACATATCGATGAACTCTATCCTCTATAGTAGAAACTACAATGGGAGCATACCTGGACAAGGAATTAAATTGGAGACTGTACTCTCTCACACTCATACCCCTTTGGTGAAGATTTAAGAACTGATCTGCGCGGGCCTCTCGAATCTCCAATGGCAAATAATGATCAAGGAATGCCTTTTTAAATTCTTTCCAAGTAGTTGGAGGTACATCTGTACTCTTAGATTGCTTCCAAGTTTCATACCATAATATAGCCACACCCTTTAATCTATATGTTGCTAGATCAATAGGTTCTTTACCACTCACGTGCATAACATCCAAAGTTCGTTGGATTTGATCAATAAAGTCTTGCGGATCTTCATTAGGATCTGACCTGGTGAATGATGGAGGGTCCAAATTAAGGAAATCACGTATCCACGTGCTAGCTGCCCTATCTGCACCACCAATACCCGCAACTGGGCCTTCTTGCCTTTGACCTTGGCCAGCAACTATATGAGTCAATAATTGAACCGCATTCCTCAAATCTTGCTCGGTAGCATTAATAGTGGGTTCTTGAGGTGCAGCTTCCCTCCTTAGATCTTCTAGAGATGGAGGGGTCGGGGAAGTTTATGATAGAGACTCATCTTGAGCCTCACTTTAAACAGCTTGATTAGGTGGTGGTTGGCTGGTCCCTTCTTGGGTAGCCACATCTACTCGCTTACCTGTACTTTTACTCCTCGTAACTGGCATCTTTGCTATAATAAAGCAATTCAGAAATTAGATATGATTCTCCTACAACATTGGTTCTATCGCACGATCTAAGAAATAAAAGAAAAGAAACAATTCCTACATGTCTCATGGCTTCCTGTTTATAAATGTGGTGCACAACACATCCATAAGCAAGATTCTACACAGACACGGCTTTGTAGACTCCCTAGGATGACCTGCTCTGATACCACTTTTGTCACGCCCAAAATCCCATAAGATGAACCGGCATTCGTTGCCGAGAAGGCTCGGGAGAACCAACCTGTAATCATGCTCTATCTATGAACATTTAAAGGTGTTGCCATAGTGGATAACATGCTTTCATGAAAGTAGACAGTATTAACAAGCCAAAAGAAATTGCACATGACTTGGCCATTGGGACCATGATGTCTAAGACACGAGGCACAACCACACTTCACTATACATAGTCTACAAAGCCTCTAAATGATAAAACATTATGGGGTTAAGGTTGGGACAGGCCCCGCCTTACACTCAGCTACTATACAATACCAAAATACATGCTATAGACTCGGAAAGCCCCGAATCAACCTGGAGCTCACCAATAGCCGCTGGATGTCCTGTTCTCCTATTGGAGAGATCTACTAGCTCCTGTACCTGCAACATAAATGCAGGTCCCCCGAGAGAGACATCAGTACGTGAGAATGTACTGAGTATGTAAGGCATAAAGTATTGTATGTGAAATAAGAACTCAAATGAAATCATATACCAATGTAAGGATACAAGACCACCTTTTCTCATATAATGGAATCAAGTACTTTACATTATTTGCTTTACTCTATCATTCTTTACTTTACACTCTGTGTACAACATATAATATAAATGACCAGCTGATCAGTGGTTGACATATAAATCGGGATCGACCCATGCTAGGCTTTCCTTTAACCCTTGGGATACCACCCGTAATATTGGGATCGACCCATGCTAGGTGATTCTTCCACCCCTGGGATACCACCCATCAATAAGCAGATTCATTTAATATCTTTCCATTAACATTTGAGATGATTCTTTTGGTAGTCATAGAATTTTAAGTTGTGGGACTATGTAGTCAACAAGTGACGTGTAATAACCATATAATGCAGGAACAACAACGTAGAAAGTAGTTACACAATTGATGAAATGCATAGGAGCTGAAATAATATATGGACCTTATTTAGTTAAAAGGAGAACTCATACAGGGTATTCAATGTATATGTACAGATTTGACAATGAACATGTATTGGAACGTGCATACATATTAAAGAGTGAGAACAAGGTCATAAGTCGTGTTGGAGTTGGTAGGCTACCTCTATGTGTCGAGGACGAGTCTAGATTTCATGTCAATTAGTAGGAAATCGAAAAGCCTTACATACCTTGATGTACCACCTTGTAGTTACCTTGAAGTACCTTCCTTTCTTTCCAAATACTTATCTACAATAGAGTAGGTGATAAACTAGTATTAGTAGTTACTAACCATGCTTAGGTAGTCCAATCTCACTCAACAATAATGCTCGTGCAGCAAACCCGTAATTACCAAACTAAGGGTGTTCTTTCAATCCCCGCCTTTTTTTATTGCATTTGTACACTACATAGCTATATTTCAATATCAACAATTTACACCCTTTCCAGACATCAACCAAGCTGTCCCCAATATGTTTACACATCAACCTGTCCCAAAACAGTCCTAACAATCCAACATACAATAGAGGACGCGAAACCATAGTTTCCCATCATCATCCCACGAGTTCTTATCAACAGTATACTTAAAATATCATACTTAGACTCGTGTTTAAGGAAGACAAAGATAGGGCAGTCACTTTACCTTAATTCTTATAACTTACTTTCTTTTGACTTTAACTCTTCAATAACTTGAGCTTCCCTTGCAAGGGCTTGGGTTTATCCAAGAACCATAGGAAACTTGTGGCTGCTTCTATGCTTTGAAAGAGAGAAGAGAAGCTTAAAGAGAAATCTGATTTTTTTTATCTATTCTTAAAAGTGAGGAAATGGCCAGCAACTTGGGGATTATAAAGGTCTTATTTTTCCCCACCTCTTAAGTTTTAATATCAGCCACTAATTTGTCAAAGTGGTCCAAGTAGGTGATGCATCTGCTTGGAATTATATATACACAAAGTGGGCCCTTTATGTACTCATCTTGGGCTGCAATCTTTCCCCTTTCTAATATTAAGCCATGGGCCAGAATTATACCCTTAATTTGGGCCTTAATCTTTATTGGGCTCAAGTAGTTAGACTTGGACAGATTGGTGTGAGACCTCGTCCCCATTACCTTTTCCTTTTTTATTTAATTTGGGCCTCAAGTGAGCCCACTACTGCATGAACTAATCTTCCCCATCTACCTAGCCCATTTGAGCTAAGCAAGTAGGTGACACCTGCTATCTTTATAAAGTCCAACAAGCACCTCAATTCTTTTATTCGTTTTCCCAGCGTAATCTCCTTAGTTTAACTCAAAATTTATATACACTTGATCACCTTAACTTTTATACTTACATATAACCCTTCGATCCAGAATTTAAATACTTCTAAAATTTAACGTTCACTCGATTATGCAATATTGCAATGTACGGGAGTTACCCTTATAGCTTCTTTATTGTCACCATTTATCTAGGAAATCAAGTTCATTACTTATACCACCAAGCTAAATCAAGTTCCATATGTGTAGAACTTGTACACGTAAAGTACAGGGTGTTACAGTTTGTGCATTCCCAATGTTGATGATTTGAGAGAGAACTTTTACACGTAAAGTACGGGGTGTTACAATTTGTGTATTCCCAATGTTGATGACTTTATAAGGAAAGTCTTTCTTATGAAGAAGTTTCGATTGAGATTTGGACTGGCAAGTTAAGAAGTTGAGAAATAAGGAAGTTGCATATGTGAAAGTCTTATAGAGGAATCAAAGAGTTGAGGTTGCTACTTAGGAGGCTAAGGCCGATATGATGTCCCATTATCCCTATCTCTTACCCTCCGATCCTGTTCTATCTTGAGGTATTTAGCTCTTCATGGTTTATCTTTTATGGTTACATGTGTCTTAGTCATTCTCATGTTTCCATATGCATGCACACTCATGAAAACTTGCTTTTGAGATCTTTATTTAGATTTTATTGATTTCTTTATGTTGTACATTTGAGTATGATTTGCATGTATACCTTATGAAATGATGTTTTAAGTATGTTTAATCTCGGAGTTGATGTTCCTCTTCGGTTATGTGTTGTTGACGAAGTTGCATCCTTGTTAGGCTGTTAGATCTCTTACCCTACCCTACTTATGTTGCCTTGAGTCACATTCGAGGTTGAATGTTCCCAAGGGAGAGATATTGTAACAACTCAAAATCTGGAAAAATAATAAAATGAATTTTTTGACTGAAATATGGTCTTATGGGTTCCATGTACAAACCGTAGAAGCTTCTACGGGCCGTAGATGGATACCGTAGAAGTGGGAAAATGATTTTCTCAAAACAACTCCCAGTACCATTTGTATGGTTCACTAGGATGGTCTGTCATACTATGTACGAGTCGTAGATAAGTCTCATAGGTGAATCCCGGACTTAGTGAAATTATAAGGGTCAAAGTTGGTTTCTACAGTTGGTTTCTAGGGACCGAAGAAATACCTACGAATCGTACAAATGTTCTGTCAAAAGATTGGTGAAATCATGGTTGGTCTCTGGTTGACCAGTACGGACCGTTGGAAGTCCTACGGTTCGTAGGTCTAAATCATAGGTTGAGTCCACAATTATTTTTAAAGGGCTTTTGAGTCTTTTTCTAATTATTTTAATTATATACTACACCGTTTTGACTTTTACCCTATTCCCTATAAAAAGGTTTTAAGACCCAAATTACCTATTTTCAACTCATTCTCCTAATTTTCCTAAACTTGACCAAATTCACTCTCGATAATCTCTCAAGTCTAAGGAAGAAGAAGAAAAGCTAAAGTTCATCCAAGTCTCCAAGCCTCCATTCTTCTTGGGCTTCTAGAATCAATGTACATGTGTATTCACCCATAGAGTCCTTTCATTCTTGGGGTTCTTAAGGTTTTCAATTTTCCCTACTCAATTTCCAATTGAACAAATTAGGGTTTCAATTCAATAAATGTGGGTTTCATCCAATTATGATTTATTATGCTTGATTAAGTCTTTTAAGGGATGATTTATGTTAATATATGATATTTAGTTGAAATTACACTAATCCATGCCTAAATTATTCTTTTCAACCATGATCCTATGATAAACCCATGAACTATGAATTATGAATTTTCAAGATATACATGTTTTTTTATGAAATGGTTAAAACAAATTTGGGGATGCTTTGAAAGTAAATTATCAATGCTATTGTGAAAGGTTTTCTCACTTACTATGATGATCATGATTGTGAAAGGTATTTCTCACAAATGAATTTACATTGGTGAAAGCTTTTCTCATCCATATTGAATTATGTTTAAGGAGCTATTCTATGTTTTGATCTAAAAAGTATGGATTTGTATTGATCATTTCCTTTCCTATGTTAAAACGATATTTGACTTTTATCTATTCCATTGAGCTTTTGACTTATCACCGACATGGCTTTGAGGTGGTGGCTCAAAATAGGGTAGTCTCTAGTAGCAACCTCTAGTCCCTATCTACATGCCCCATAGGATTGTCTTAAATGACCTAGCTAGTGGATCCACTTTAGTAAATGATGATATGTACATATTTTACCTTGGCAAGTAGATTTCTTTTCTTTAGGTATGAAGGATATACCGAATTTCATGATATAGCTCTCATGGTCATATTGTCGGTTAAAGCTAATATTCCACAAAATGATTATGTTTTCTTCAAAGCTTTTCTTATGTTCTTTATGTTAATTTACTTGACCATGTTTTCATGATTTTCATGTCATCTCTTCTTTAAAGATTTTGAATGTTTCAACATGATCATGCCTACTCATTTTAAGTCATTTATGCTATCATCCATATGTTTATGCATATTGCCTTATACTTAGTACATTCCATGTATTAATGCATACTTGTGCATACATTATCTCATGAATGTAGGGTCTGACGTTCCTACCTCACACACTCGTGGCTAGACATCTATTGGGTGCTTCAAGTGATCGATGAGTCCCCATGTTCCGTGGACTGAGACACATTATATCTTTATGTCTTTTCTTTTCAGACTTTGTATGCGATGTATGGATTACGTCCCAATCACCTTTCTTATGATGTATTAGACGGCTTTGAAACTTATGTTAGTCATCCGCTTTTGTCAAACTCTTTTATATGAAATGTTTTCCTTTGACATCTTTATTCTATTATCTTGTATGATGTATGCTAATAATCTTGTGCAGGGCCTCTCGGGGTTATATATGCCATGTTACGCCTAGGGTGTACTTTGGGTCATGACATGTATATAGGTCATTTCTGTCTTTATTTTGTATTTTTCATAGAAATTTTTACTAGAATATATGATTTGCATTATTTTATTCAGTTTCTTCGATCTCTCTCTCACACACACATATAAAATTTAGGTACCAAAATAAATAGACCCATATGTCTTTCCTTTTTTTTTTAATTATATCCATATGATAATACTCAAACCTATTAGTTTCGTTGATTGGGATTCACATCATGTAGAGCTAAAAAAGAAAAGTGTTTTTTTTTAGATTTCCTCCATTCTCAGGGATCAAATCAAATGATTAAGGGCAAAGAAATCTTATATATCCATTCATCATAGTCCTTGTTGGTGGTCATTCAAACTAAAAAGTTTAGTTACAAGAATTTGATAAATCTTCGTAACCTTTGCTAGGACTCAGGGGGGATACTAATTTG
Source organism: Solanum acaule (assembly GCA_036250505.1). Classification (NCBI taxonomy): domain Eukaryota; kingdom Viridiplantae; phylum Streptophyta; class Magnoliopsida; order Solanales; family Solanaceae; genus Solanum; species Solanum acaule. The sequence goes on along the minus strand of JAJOOR010004069.1, from coordinate 45,439 downwards.
ATGGAAAATTTCATTTTTTTTTTTTTGGTATTAGTTAAATCAGGGTCTTGTTCATTTTTTTACATCTTAATTATAGAAGTTCATATCCAAATTGAAGATATCAAACATAATAAAGTAAAAAGAAAAAGGTCGAATCATATCAAATTTAATTACATATAATATTAATATAACATTTTAAAAAACACAAATCTATCAAATCAAAACATGTAAAAATGATACTCGACCTACGAACACCCTTACGTGTGAGAAGAAAAAAATAATACAATTGTTTGTATAATATATATAATACCAAATATTATGTAAGCATTAAAATAATTCAAAGCATGTATTTTTCTTGTAAATGGTATTAGAAAAATAACAAAAAAGAGAAACGATTTTTGTATGAGGTGTGGGGGCTCAAATCGATTAAATTTTGGATTATATGATAACAAAAACAATCAACAATGTCATCACAAAGCCTTAAATAAATTAAAATTAAAATAGGTCGTAAATAAGTTATTTATATTAGTATAACATTTTTAAAAATGTATATCAAATCTATGAAATCAAAATATCTAAAAATAGTAATATACCGACCCACAAACAGGCCCACGTGAGAAGGGAAATATAATACAATTGTTTGTGTAATATATAATACGAAAATACGATGCAAGTATTAAAAGATTTGGACGCATGCATTTATAATTTAGACAGTATTAGGTAAAAAAAAACAGAGAAACAATTTATGGTGAGATTGTGTATGAGGAAAGGAGTCTCAAATCCGTTAATATTTTACCTATATGAAGACATTAAAATTCAACAAATGTCATCAGAGAGCCTTAAATATATTAAACAAAACTAGGTGATACATCAATTATTTTTGCTTGTGCAAGATGCACCATTATTGCCTCAAAAAATCATCCACAACAAGCAATCACAACCACAATTATTTTCTTAACCAAGGAAGGCCAAAGGCCTACATATAAATGAAATAGTCTTGTACCACACAGGCCCACAACGATTAGTAATGACCCTGAAGGTCTTTTTTTAGAAATTTTCTTAAAACTACCATTTTATCCCTTTCGATAGTTGTTTTGAGTCATTTCTAATCAGTTTAAGAAGTTGGACTTTAAAATGTAGTAAAAAGTTGAGATTTTTGGAAGTTTTTAGTTTTGGAAGACTTAAAGTTGTTAAAAGTTGTTTTTGGTGTCAATCAAAGTTTCATGTCTTGAAATGGATTTCTGTCAGATCTATCAGCTTCAGAATGTGAATTTGGTCTAGGAGAATCATCGGATTCAGATTCAGAGTTGTTTCGTAGATTTGAGGTCTTAAGTTGGAAATTGATGAGATTTTAGTCTTTTGGTTGACTTTGGTCAACATTCGGAGTTTGGATGCTCTAATCGAATTTCTGACATTTCAACTGGATTCAAAGGATAATTTTAGGCTTAGGGGATGTCTTGGTTGATTTTTCAGAGGTTTCGAGCTTGGTTTTGCCGTTTTAGACGTTAGGTTAGTTTATTTTGCCTTTCACGGGTTTTGATCAATGAGACCTTAATTTCGATGGCTCTATTTAGTCTAAAACATCAAGTTTAGTTAGGTAGCATATTTTGTGTGTGTATGGAGTCTCGAATGAATCTCGAGGGTCCATTGGGAGACTTTTGTGTTGGTTGATTTTCTAATGTCTGGTGTTTGTTGTACCTCACGTTCACGACCTTCGCATTAGTGAAGACCTGATTGCATTCACGAGGGTTAAGTTTTTCCAACCCTCGCGTTCATGAAGGTGTGCTCACTTTTGTGACCTTCACATTGGCGAAGACCTGATTACGTTCGCGATGGGTCATTTATTCGGGGATCATATTCGCAACTAGGGATCATGTTCGCGATGATTGCATTCACAAACCTCAGTTCGCGTGCGTGAGGCTCCAGGCAGTGTTATTTCTAAAATAATGGTTTCAACCCCATTTATCCATTTTCAAACTTTGAGGGCTCAGTTTTAGCAATTTGAAAAGGTTTTTTTTTATTCATTGATTAGGTAATGATTTCTATTTCCCTAACTCTTATACCCATTATTTAGTTCATAATTTGATGATTAAACATGGATTTTGATTCCAACATGAAAGGCTTTTGAAAAGATTTAAGGTTTATGATAAATCGATGATTATGGACTAATTACAACTCCATTTTCGAAATGGTTTTCACCATCAGTTTCCAAATGCTTTGGGTAACATATTCATAAAACAAATTCCAAATTTAACCTTCATTTTTGAAATTGAATTTTTTGATCAATTCGACCCTGTTTTCCTAATTGTTTGATATGGGATTTGTTAGTTTCAAAATATTAGTGTGAACACTTATTTGAATGAATTGTATCAATTCGAATACCATTCGGAAGGGAAAAGCCAAGTGCTGGAATGATTATTGAGTTGTCACGATTCAAAATATTATTATGGTTGTAGTGTTGTGACTGTAAATTTCTATGGGGTTGTCATCTTCTTCTTATTATTATGTGAACATGCCTATTTGCATTGGTTTTTAAACATTATGATGAGATCTATTGTGATGATGTCGATGGGAAATGGTTCTGGTGATGCCGATGGTAAATGGTTCCGGTGAGATATATTGATGTCAATGGGAAATAGTTTCGGCGAGAGATGACTATGCCGATGGGAAATGATTTTTGCAGATATATGGACCTTGTGAGTCCGCCATGGATTTTGATCTAAGATTTAGTGGATGTGTATCGTAGGATAGACAAGCATCACTCTATATGACATTGCACATCATTGAATCACAGCTCATTGATTTTGACTATTGATTCTATGTTGTTGAGACTCTTGATTATGGAATACTGTGATGGTAAACTGTGTTTTGAGGTGCAACTTAAGTTATTCTTTATATGCTTTGTTAGGTAAGAACTTTTGGAAACTTTGATTGATGAACTTGATACTTGATTGGGATCGACCTGTAACTGTTAAGGTATTGCTATTAAACTATGTGTTACTTGAAATTATGAATTGTTGGTTTGGGTTGATCTATACGTAGGTTATAGTTGTGGAGGTTCGATTGGGATAAAAGGAGTTGTCACGATTCAAAAGTCAAGATCATGATGGCACAAGTCAAGAGAACAACAAAATTGGTATGTAAGCCAAAAGGAATAATCATACGTGATTCCTAAAGGGCAGTTAGGCCCCAACCGATAAGAAAACAATAAAGAAAATCCCAAAACCTGGTAGCATAAGTATAAAAACGATCAATACATTTCTAGAATCTGGAATATATCCTATGTCTTCGAAAATAAATTAAAGACTATAAATGATAGATGGAGACCAATGGCGATCTAGAAAGTAGGATCTCACCATAACTCCGAAAGAGAAGAAATCGCTAGATCCGATCAACCGCTACGAATATCACACTGACTAGGATTTGCTCACAAAGATAATAGAAGTAGGTGTGAGTACAATCTACATGTACTTAGTAAGTTAGAAATACTGAGTATAAGCAACTAATTAGACTTAAGAAATAAACTACAAAACACTTCCATCTGCACGCAGAAAAGTCCCATTCCGGCATCACTGCAGCCAATTTATATAATAACAGCGTGAATAAAGTAAAAACCAAAGGATACAGATAAAAAATTCATGCAACACAACAAAGTTAGCCAATGCAATCTAATGGATGATGAAAATATGAAATGACATAGTAGAACCAAGGTCGTCGCACAACTTATCGTATACACCTTGTCGAGCTTTAGCATCCAGAAAAGGATACATGGGGGACTTACATTCCATATATCATTCTCAAAATCTCAATATCTCATCAACTTGCAACCTCGCTCATGGTCAAGGACAAAACTAAGGTGTATCATTTTCTTTCTTCAAAAATAGTATTTCTCTACTTTTTCATATATTTATGACGGATGATATGCTGAATGAGGAAGAATGCATCACAATACATATAACAAAAAGGCATAATAACCTCATCGAGAATTTTGAATAGCATAAAGTTCCCAAACTCACAAGTCATGAAACACACCCTCAAATGATAGGAAGAGGAATCCATTTAAAATGAGTATTTACCATTTAGAAAGGATTTCATTCATTATAAGATGATCAAATATCAATTCAAACCCCTGACTCGGACATCTCAATGTCAAATATAAAGATAGGTCACACAGCCCCTCACTCGGGCAATTACTTAATTAACACATGTTTTCAGCAATAATTAATGGTATCACACGAGCCTCGACACAGTCTAAGCCTTACAAATAGGCATCATACGAACTAAAAAAGAAGGTCAACACTTACCTCTAAAGCTCATACTACAACTCATCTCACAGTTGATTTCCTAAGAAAAATTACCTATTCATCTCATTCTAAAAGAAGGATAGCCAAACCTACCTCGAAGGCCAAAACGTTACTCGCACGACTCTAATAGGGCACTTCCTCAACCGCACGATCACCAAAATGATCCCCAACTATCAAGAATGGAAAGAGTTAATAAAAATAAGTCAAATGATACCCGTATTGATAGAATTAGAAATCGGGGGTAAAATAGTCCAAAAATCACTTCAGAAATTGAAAGTGTAAAATCTGATTTTTAGTTGAAAAATAAGTTCTACAAGTAAAGAGCAATATGTGGTTGACAAACCCATTTAAACTAACAAAGAAATGAGTTCCAATTCATGAAAATACCAATTTGCCAACTTAGGGGAAAACCCCCCCAAAACCCACATTGAAATCATGATTTAAAGGTATTTCAGTTGATAAGAACACAAGTAATCAATAAAGAATTTATAGGGAAATCTTACCAACTCGAGTTGTCACAAAAAGCTCTTAAAAATGGCCTCCCAGAGCTCCAAAAGATTGAAAATGGAGGAAATGAGAAAAATGCAAAGAATCCTGAATTTAGGATCTAGCCAGGTGATAAATGGTCAATTTGACCGCAAGCCACTAACTCTCACGATCGCAAAGTGAAAAGAGGTTCACATAGCGATCAAGAGACCCTTGTTCGCGATCATGAAGACTAAAGAAATGACTCTTCATGAACGGAAGCCTATATGGACCACGATCACGAAGGCCACAGAAAGATATATCACGATCGCGAGCCTCTAGGCCACGATTGTGAAGGTAAAAAAAAACTTGCATTAGGAACTGAAAAACCAGTAGCCCAACACAAGGAAAATACTTTCGAATGGACACTCAGAAATCATTTGGGTCCGATAAAAATAAGCTGGACATGCTAGCTCACTAAAATTGATAGTCTGGACTTAATGAAATCGTCAGATTTTTTAAAAGAGGTCAAATAATTACCCTCCTAGACCACTCTTAAGGCTTAAAACTCAACTCCTAGCCAAACGCCAAAAACTTAACCTAAGGCTTGAGAAACCTGACCAACCATCTTACTAGACCAAACTCGATGTTCCAAACGTAATGGCACTAAGGGAATACGCAGTCGATGCTCAGAACTCAAAATATTGGCCAAAGTCAACTATACCAAGAATTCTTAACTCATAGGGCCAAAATCACCAAAAACACACCCGATCACATTGGGGACCACACCAATCATTCCCACAACACAAACTAAGCATGAAAACACTAAGGAGAGGGGAAAAATGGCCAATTCACAACTAAAATAAAATTCACAAGACATGGGACATTACACTATTAACCACTAAAACACGCGTATATCCTCAAATGAAAAGAAAAATAAGGTACCTGAAGGGGTGAAAACTGAGGTTATCTATGATGTATGTCAGACTCCACCTCCTACGTCGCCTCCTCAATAGGTTGGTGCCTCTACTGTACCTTCACTGAATTAATATGCTTGGATCTCAATGGTGTAGTCTGCTTATCCAAGATAGAAATAAGCTCCTCCTTAAAGGATATATTTTGATCTAAAACAACTGAATCCCACTGAATCACATGAGAATCATTATGATGATATCGCTTAAGCATCGAGATATGAAACATAGGGTGGACCGCTGAAAGGCTAGAAGGCAAGGCCAACCTATAAGATACCTCTCTGCACTTCCCCAAAATCTCAAAAGGTCTAATGAAATACGGATTGAGTTTTCCTTTCATTTCAAACCTCATCACACTATTGGTAGGTGACATCTTAAGCAAAAAATGCTCACCAATAGCAAAGGACACACCCCAGACAGGCTTATCTGCATAACTCTTCTGCCTACTATATGCGGTCACAAGGCGTTGTTAAATCAGTTTCACCTTATGCATGGAGTCTCTCAACAAATAAGTGCCCTAAGGTCATTCTCCAAATAAATCGAACCATCCCATGTGAGATCTACAACTCCTCACATACAGAACCTCAAATGGTGCCATCTGAATGTTGGAATGGTAACTGTTGTTATAGGATAACTCCACAAGAGGTAGGGATTGGTCCAAATGACCAGAAAAGTACATAATGCTATCCCGAAGCATATCCTCAAGAACTTGAATAGTCTACTCATACCAACCATTGGTCTGAGGATGGAAGGTGATACTCAACTCAAGCTTGGTACCTATCTGCTTCTACATAGAACTCCATAAATGAGAAGTGAAATGTGCACCTCTATCAGACACAATAGAAATGGCCACTCCATGCAACTAAACAATCTTCCCTATGTAGATCCTAGACAACTACACTGTATTATAGTTAGTCTTCACTGAGAAGAAATGAGTCGAGTTGGTCAACCGGTCCACAATAACCCAAAAAGAATCAAGCTTACCCAAATCAAGGGTAATGGGTGACCCAGTCATAAAGTTCACAGTAATGTGCCCCCACTTCCACTCAAGGATGGGCATCATTTGCATCGTACCACCCATTTTTTTATGCTCATACTTCACTTGTTGACAATTCAAACACTTGGCCACAAAGTCTATGATATCTCTCTTCATACCATACCACCAATAGTGTTGCTTCAAATAATGATACAATTTAACTGCTCCCGAGTGAATAGAGTATTTAGAACAATGAGCCTCCTCCAATATCATACGAACCCTACCACCAACTTTAGGAACACAAATGCGGCCACAAATCCTCAAAAATCCCTCGAGATCTAGCGACATTGAATTATATTCACTTTTCAACACTCAGTCCTGAATCACTTTTAACTTGATATCCTCAAATTGGTGGGATACGACTTTGATCCTTCAATGTAGACCTTGCCTCAACGAAGGCTAAAGCACGGTGATGAGCAAAAATATCGAGTTGAACGAACTATCTAGCCAATGAATGAACCTCTAAAGCCAAAGGTCTTTCCTCCGCCTTAAGAATGGATAAGCCACCCATACAAGGTGCTTTCCAACTATCCTTTTTTACGTCAACTCACCCCCTAGACCAACACCCGAAACATCACAATATACCACAAATGCCACACAATCCTCAGGTAATGCTAAAATAGGTGCTGAGGTTAATAAATTCTTGAGCTTTTGAAAGCTCGCCTCACACCCATCGGTCCACAGAAATATCACAGTCTTCTGAGCCAACTTAGTTAGTGAAGTTGTGATGAAAGAGAAACTTTGTACAAATCGATGATAATAGCCCACTAACCCTATGAAATTCTGGATCTTAGTAGGGGAAGTAGGTCTCGCCCAATCAAAAACTGGCACAACCTTAGACGGATCAACCATAATACCTTCCTTCGTTCAACACATGACCCAAGAAAACTATGGACTCAATCCAAAACTCGCACTTGGATAACTTTGCTTACAACTTCTCATCTCTCAATCTCTGAAGTATGGTCCTCAAGTGATGCAAATGATCAACCTCATTCTTGGAATAAACCAAGATATAATTAATAAACATAATCACAAAGGAATCCAAATAGGGCCAAAATACCCAATTCATCAACTTCATATAAGCGGTCGGGGCATTAGTCAGCCCAAGGGACATGACTACAAACTAATAATCCCCATAATGAGTCCTGAAAGTAGTCTTTGGGATATCAGAATCCTAAACTCTCAGCTGATAGTAGTCCGACCTTAAGTCAATCTTGGAGAACAATGACGTACCCTAAAGCTAATCAAACGCATCATCACTACTAGGAAAAAAAATACTTATTATTGACCGTAGCCTTATTTAACTGTCGATTATCAATACACATCCTCATACTACCATCATTATTTTTCACAAATAAGACTGGTGTTCCCTATAGTGATAATTTAGGCCGAATAAACCCCTTTTTTACAACAAGTACTCCAATTGAGCCTTCAATTGCTTCAACGTTGTCGGGGCCATTCGGCGAGGAGAGATATAAATAGGTTAGGTGCTCATCTCCAAGTCAATCACAAAGTCGATCTCATAGTCTGGAGGAACACCCGATAATTTGGTAGGAAACACATTTATGAAGTATCTAACCATTCTCGTGGTCTCTAAAGGAGATGGATATTTGGTAAGATCATGAACATGGGCTAAATAAGATATGCATCCATTCTCTATCATACGATGAGCATGAAGAAACGATATCAATCCCTTTGGATATGAACTCGGAGAACCCTTCCACACGAATCGAGGTAAGCTAAGGTCCATAGTTTTTACATAACAATCTAAGACATATGGTAGGGAGAAAACCAATCCATACCTAATATCATATCAAAATTAAGCATATCAAGTAAAATCAGGTCAGCCCGAGTCTCACTATTAGAAAATGTCATTACACACCTCTCGTAAACCTGATTCACCACTTAGGAATCGCCTACCAGGGTAGAGACACTAGTAGTCACAACAAGGGACTCACACACATGATCAATACCCGCGAAAAAACTAGTGGACACATAAGAGTAGTTTGACCTGGGATCAAATAATACTATACCACAATGAAGATAGACTAGGTAGGTACTTGTGATTACTGTATTTGAGGCCTCTACCTCGGATCTACTAGTATAACATAAAATTATCTATGGTCACCACTAGTTTGAGAGCCACCACAAGCAATATCTCGATCTTCATCATCTCTACCCTTGGTACCACCTCTAGCACCATGTGAAGTACCTTGTGCCGATGGATTTGGCCTAGAAAGAGTAGCATATGATCCTGACTAGATCATAGATGAAGCCCGTTTGGGCAATCTTTTACCTTATGCCCAAACTCCTCACAAACAAAACAACTACAAAGACATAAACCCCGCTGAGAGTAACCAGAAGATTCTGTATGACCTCTCTGACCTGAAGATCCACTATGCGTAACCTGATCGGTATGACTTGGCCTGGATCCACTAACACCATTTGTACTTTGAATCACGGCATGCACTATGATGCGCTCAAATTACACCTCCTTAAAGAAGTATAAACGATCGTTATTAAGTAAAGAACCCAACTTGGAGGTTGGGTTCGATCCCACGAGGAATATGGTTTAGACTTAACTTTAACCCACCATTATATTCGTTTAGTCAACGTATTTCTGAAACAAGTAATTAAAGGGGGGGGGGGATTTGTGAAACAAATTCTGGAAATTTTGTGAATAATCAGTGAGCAAGAGTTAAACTTTAGTTGTTATCAAGATGAGAGAGAAACTAGGGTGTACGTGTTCCTCATAAGCTCATAACGTGGTAATCCTAGTAATAGTAATCCTTTCCTAGTGTATTATATGTAAAGTGATAAGTTATGTATCTCTAATTCCTTGGTCCAGTAACTAGAGAATTTCACCCCTCACCTTGGTCCGACTACGTGTGTATAATTTACTAACCCTTACCTTTACCTCATATTAGACATCACATCAATGTATGGCTTATTTTTCACCCTCGCACCAATTGACATTAGACTATTAGATAGTATCACACTAAATCTATGTTGATAATTTTTTTCTTATTAACTACCTCCTTGGTCCGGCAAGTAGAAACACAGCGAGTTCTAACATTGGCCACCGTTAAAAAAACTTCTAAACGAAAGAATTATCATGCATGCAATAACACTATTCAAGAATTACTTAGTTACTATTCATACGTTGTTAATCGCTCATGATTCCCACAACCCTAGTTGTGGATTTAGTTACCCATAGTAGCAAGAACACAATTCATATTTTTAGATGATGAAATCATGAACTTACGTAATGAGAAAAATAATCCCAGAATCTCAACTTGAATTTCAAAGTAAAAATCTTCAAAACGAACTTAGGAAATCAAGAATTGCTCAAGTTGCAATTTTATCTCCCAAGCTAAAAACTAGAATAAAAGTAATGAAGTTTAACCCCCAAAAATGAGGTTTACATGCCCTATATATAGAAAAACAAGTCCAAACTAAAAAGGAAACGAAATAAGGAAATAAAGTTTCTGGACGCGGTTGCAGTTGATGACACTGACCTACGGACCGTGGACTGACCTACGGTCCGTAGGTCCCTTTCGTGGTTTGGGACTTAGGCAATTTTCCAACTCCAAACATCAGCACTCTCAGCCACAATCGACGAACCAGCAGGACAGACCGTGATTCAATCCACGGTCTGTGGATCATCCTCTACGATTTCATACGTAGACTTTTGAAATCAGGTATTGGAACACCCTTTTCTAACTGGTTTGATAGACTTGCAGGACAGCCCGTAGGTCGACCTACGGTCTGTAGTTTGAGGTCTTGGTTCCACACTTGGTCAAGAATTCCCTGATTTCTTCTTCATACTTTGCCTGTCCATCTACGATCACCATCTATGGAACGTGACTGGACCTACGGTCCATGAGTCACTTTCGTAGATGTCCTTTTCTGTACAATTCTTCAGTTGTGTCTCATACTTCTACGTCCGATCTTATTTCCTGCAAACATGATTAAAACACATTAATACAATACAAAATGGCCCTGGAAACACACAACTCTTAAGTGAAATGTATTAAAAATACTGTAAACTCACGGTATATCAACACCCTCAACTTAAATTCGTTGTTTGTCCTCAAGCGACGCAGTAAGACTTTAAACGACACTTGTATAGAAGCAAGCATTCAAGCACAAGCAATCATATGGCTCTCTATCCTGACTCTCTTTTTGAGTGCAAATCTTTTCTCTTAGACTCAACAAGCTAACTCATGCGGAGCAAAATATGACAAAGATCAACCAATCAACACCTAACATACACTGTTTTGCTATCACCAAGGTACCAACTTTTAGACAATGTAACTAGTGCCCTTACTTCAAACGAAATCCCTTTTTCACACACTGAATATGATTTTGAGTACAAGGATTCATTCAACACTCACGCTCAGAAGTAATTTCAAGTACAGTTAGTGCTCAATACCATAGGCTTGCCCTTATTTTCACTGCTTAGATTCTCCAAACTAGTTGCTAGGATCACAATAGGACTAGGCTCGGGGTTAGGTGTGGTACATTTAGGTACTTTATAGTGACTTTCTTCCCTCATTGACATTACATTGGCTATTTACCTCTTCCTTGACCTATTTTTGGTAACTTTTCATCTCAATTTCTTTCCCTTAACTCTTTTCAACCAAGGATGTGACTTTTGACTTTTTGACTCTTATTTCTCTCTTTCTTCTTCTTCTTTCACTTTCTTTTCGTTTATTTCTTTCAACACTTTTCTTTTGCTTCTTTGCACAAAGCCACATCCGCTTTCATAATTTTTCCTCTTTTCAACACTAAAATCTTTTCATATTCTTTTTCCATTTGGTTTCCTTTTTCATAGTCACCCTCAACTTATGCATTTTGCATTAGTTGAGGTGCACAATGTCCGATATTGGACCAGGGCCAAGATCAAGGTAAATTTTAAGCTTAGCCACCCTCAACTTAGGCTTTTGGCCTAAGTCAAGGTACACATGTCCAAGGAGGGACCGGGGACAAGACAATGTTCCTAAGGAAAGGTGAGTTAGGTGAATCAAAAGAAATGGCCAATGTTAGGCTCAAATATTTGGATCAAAGGGGAATAATGCTACCATTTGGTTAGATCATTTTAGGCTTAAGTGGACTAATTTGAACAATGGCCTATGATCACTTCCTAACTTCTAGCCTAGATTATCTTAGTAGGACCGACGGGGTAAGTTCTATATTGGCACAAAACTATCTGAACAATCAACCATTCTCACACACTCTTGGCACATAGTTTCATTATCAAATTATCAGATTACCCAGTTCAAGTTTTAGTTTAAGTCATGAGAACAAGTTTGTTCTTTATCATGTCATACTCAGAGCCAACACATTCAACTCATTCTAGCCTACATATTTTAGCACATATCACAAATTTTGGACGGGTATCATTTTTCATTCATAATTATGCCATCATGCTTCATTATTTCTCATACTTCTACACATACAATCCTAACACATGCCGATTCAACAGAAATTAAATAGTCTCTTGGGGAAAAATAACACAGGCAATAAAACCCCAAGAGAGGATTATGAGTTGGGTTACTTAGACTTCACCCTATCACTCACAAACCATTTACCCCATCCCCAACAAATTAGAGTGCAATTGTCCCCAATGCACAAAAATAAGCAATAAAGAGTAGGGGTAGGTGAAGCAAACCTGTGGTGCAAATGTGCCAAAGAACTCAAAAAACGAGTAGGTCCGATTTCCTGGAGCCCGCTGGAACAACACTTGGGTCATCCTCAGTAGTGCCCACATCATCTTTCACAGCACCGTCAGTAGTGCTATTAATTACTCTAACCGCACCATCAGTGGTGCTCACATTATCTCGCAAAGTGGCCTCAGTGGTGGGCCTAGAACTCGAGGCCCAAAGAGCACTCTCACGAACCCTCTGTTGGCGCAACTCCTCGTCCACCATAGATGCTCTCCTAGCATATGTATTCTACTGTCACTCCCTCTTATTTACCCTTGCATCCTCAGTAGCCTCAGAAGTGTGGCTAGAGCGGTGCCTCTTCCCACGAGCACGGGTGGGTTCAGGCTGTGCTATGTCATCTCTGAATAACGCATCAAGCACTGTATCATCAGCCAATGCAGTAGGTGCAGACTCTGGTTCATCTGTGAGTGGGGCAATGATGGCATCAAGGTCGGCCCGGAGACTATCTAACTCAATTTGGAAAGAGGATAGATCTATAGCAGGGGCTGGTCGCTCGAGGACTCTCAACTCAAAGGCATCTAGGCGCTTATGAATGGGCTGGACCTTCTAGTCCATCATGGTCTCCATCCTAGCCTCGGACTCTGCAATAGAACGCTGCATCTATGGCTTCACATGATGAAGCAGCGTGGCTATCTGTGCCTCCAATTTTTGAACACGTGTAAGGGGTACGACAACAGATCCCGATGAAGTAGTGGCTCTAGATGAGCTAGGGGCCCGACTGGCAGCCTGAGATGGGGAGCCCAGGGCTTCATTAGTATGGGTTGGAAGGGGAGGGTTATCACCCTACATCTGCTCCACATCACATACTAAATCTACTCTTAATGGCGGCACCTCAATCTGTGGGCCACGTCGTGGGGAAGCTACATTGGCCGCATCCTGAATAAGGCCGATGTCAAGGGTCCCGATCGCCTCTGCCAATTTGTCACAATGCCAGATAGGCACCCCAGCATCCCTACATAACTGAAAGATCATACATGGAAAGGGTAGAGTAGTTGTAGTCCTGAACACCCTCTCATGGATCTCTGCCAACAACATGCGAGCAAAGTCGATCTCAAACCCAGCAACCAAAGCTGCAAACATCACCGCTCTATCCCAAGTGAGTGCATTATCGGCCTTAGTGGGCGATACCCTATTCTGCACCAAAATCCAGAAGAACTTGGCCACCAAATTTAGAGTGGCCTTCTAAATACCCAAGCGTGGTGTGCTGACCTACTCTACGCGCTCTCCATCCACAGCTATGTGCCTGGATAGCCAATGTAGTATAGCATCCCTCTGCTCTGCATTTGGCTGGAATGCTCTACTCCTCACGATGTCCAACTGGTAGTCGAATTTACCAGTGTTAAATGCCCAAGTGGTTCCTGGACCATAGAGGAATCGGCTGAAAGTAACCTGCGATATGACTACCTGAAAACCCCGGACCATAATGGAAGTGATTGGGGGTTGGGCTGTGGGCTTGGCCCATTTGTGGATAGACCCTTTAAGTGTGGCAGCATAGGAAACATAAAACTCCCTCACAATATCCTCACTGTAAGTCCCGGGGCTTCGAGCCATCCAATCGCATTTGTCTTTCTGGAAGAGCCGGTGGATGTCAGGTATGATGTGGAGACTCCCCGTGAGAACCCTGCGCTCCTCTGTGATAAGCCGAGCCATTTTCTCTTTGTCGTTCAACATCTTGGCATCCCTGTAGATCTCCCATTGACCCTCAACGCACCATCTATTCAGCTCCTCAGCAACTGGAGCAGGGTCGATGTTAGGTGGAACTGGGATATTTCCTGAACTAGTAGCCTCATCAGATGAGGCAGCCCTATCACGTGAGCTGGAGTCGGAAGTAAGGGAACCTCAAAGCCAGAAGCAAAACCAGCAGATGACCCGATCAGTGTGTTCTCCTTATCAGACTGGGATACAGTGACTACGTCGATGCCCACCTGCTGGGATTGATTCTGGGTAGTATGAGTTGCAGTAGGGGATGTCCTCCTAGTAGGTGGGACATAGGCGAGATCCTTCTCCGTATCAGTATCTTCATTGATTAGCCGAAAAGGCAGCTCCACGAATTTGGATTTGCTCTTTCGTGCCCAGGTTGGTGTTTTCATAGGAGCCATAGTACCTGTGGAGACATAGTTAGTACAAAAATAGACCAAATACACACTCGAAAAAAAATTTAGAACAAAGAACGAACAAAAATGAAAATAGAAAAAAAAATTTAGATAGTGACTGAACTCATGACCCACGATGGGTTCCTACGGTCTGTAACTCTCCTCCGTAGATTAGAGTACCTAAAAGAGGGGTCTCTGATGTGAACCACAGATATACAGAACGGTCCGTAGATTGAACTACGGACCGTAGTCCACTGCCGTGGTTCAACACTTCACAGATTTTTATGGTATGCAGACCCACGGACCTGATCTACGATCCATAGACGGGGTCTTGTGAATCAAGTTTGTGCTAGGTATCAGACATGATTCGATTCGAAACCAATTTATTTACCAATTCAAACAATTGACCTCAGTCTATTCATGTATTTCAACACAATTTATGCTAGTTCTTCATCCCAAGGGTTCCAATTACTCAATTCTTAACAGGTATTGCACACGCAATTAGGAACCCTAAGTCAAAACTTGCATTTAGACTCTTATTTCACTGATTTACACATTACAAAGATAACACAATCACAATCTATCATCCCAAAGGTGTTTCTAACTTTAGTTTAGCATACAATTTCATACAACAACAACGCAAGGTCAAGAACCACTTCATGACTTCATATTTTGAGCAATGAATATCAAAAATTCAGAGTTAAGTAGAAATCAAGTACCTTAGAGGCAATGGAAATGGGTGATTGTGTGATGTTAACACTGCTTAGACCTTTTAGACACCAAAACCGGACCTTGATTTCTTCTTGGCAGACAAAATAGGGAGTGATCAGAATTTGGGCAAGAAAGGATGGGAAATGACTTGGGGGTGATGAAATGTATGGAAAATGGGGAGTGATTGGGGGATATAATAAGGGAGTTATGGGATTACGAGGGTTTAGATGAAGAAATGGGAAGTGTGGGAATGATTTGAAAATGGGGGTTTTTATTTAAAAGAGGTTCGGGTTGAGTCAGGTAAAACTAGGGTTTGGACCCACAAAACCCTGTCTAAGGTCCGTAGGTTGACCTACGGACAATAGATGGGGGTTCGTAGGTCACTTACACACTTAGAAAAATTTAGGAAACTTACCTGGGGTCTACGGCTACCATTCACGGTCAGTAGTTGGACCTACGAACCGTCGATGGTCTCTGTAGACCTCTGCGCCAAACATTTTTTGCAGATTTTTCTTTTCGTCCCTGTACATGTAGCAACCATTAGGCCTTTCTTTTTACATTTTCTGGACACTTTTTAGACACGGACCCTATGCTATACACTAAAACAAAAATAAAACACCTATCTAAAGGAATACAAAAAAACAAATAAACAAAGAAAACTACCAAAACGAAAAGAAAAACCTATAGTTGGCTAGATTGTACATCTAGGTTGCCTCCCAAGCAGCGCTTGATTTAACGTCGTGGCACGACGCATGCCTCTTGATTACTCAGACTTCATCAAGATAATGGGCCTCAACAACTTCTTGCACATTTCCGCGTTTCCCAGATAGATCTTAATCCTTTGCCCGTTTACGTTGAACCTTGTTCCCTCACTGTTTTCAAGCTCCACTGCTCCATATGGGAGAACTTGCGTGACTAAGAATGGCCCGGTCCACTTGGACTTGAGCTTGCTCGGAAACAAGCGCAACCTAGAGTTGAATAGAAGCACAAGATCACCCACAACAAATTCTCGCTTTTCAATCCTTTGAACATGATACTTCTTTATCTTCTCCTTGTACAAGGCTGAACTTTCATAAGCTCTTAGGCGAAACTCATCAAGCACATTCAAGTCACTCATTCTCTGATTCGTTGTGGTGCCCCAATCCTAATTTAGCTTCTTTAGCGCTCACATAGCCTTATGCTCTAACTCTACCAGTAAATGGCAAGACTTCCCATATACAAGTTGGTAGGGCGACATACCTATGGGAGCATTGAATACGGTGTGATAGGCCCATAAAGCAACATTAAGCTTCCTTGACCAATCCGTTCTATTAGCATTCACAATCTTTGCCAAAATCTGATTGATCTCTCTATTGGACACTTCAACTTGCCCACTAGACTATGGATGGTAAGGAGTGGCTACATTGTGGCAGATGCTATATTTCTCAAGTAACGCCTTGAACAACTTATTACAAAAGTGGGAATCTCCATCGCTGATAATTGCCCTAGGTGTACCAAATCTGGAGAAGATATTCATTTTCAAGAATGCTGTGACACTTTTACCTTCGTTGTTGGGAAGTGCAACTGCTTCCACCCACTTTGATACCTAATCGACCACCACAAGAATATACTTCATCCATTGTGAACTCACAAATGGACTCCTAAAATCAATGCCCCATACTTCAAACAACTCTATCACCAATATAGGATTCATAGGAAGCTCTTGCCTCTTTGAAATTCCTCATTCTCTTTGGCAACGATCACAAGACTTGGTGAAATCATGAGCATCTTGGTGGATGGTAGGCCAGTAATACCTACACTGCAAAATTTTATGCGCAGTCTGAATACCACTATGATGCCCACTAATAGGTGATGCATGGCACGCCTCTAGTATACTCAACATCTCGACCTCGGGCACACAGCGATAAATAATCCCATCAGCACAACTACGATACAAGTAAGGCTCATCCCAAAAGAACTTCTTCACATCATGCATAAACTTTTTCCTTTCGTTAAATGACAAATTCGATGGCACCAGATCACTTGCCAAATAGTTAGCAACGTCTGCGAACCAAGAAATCAGATCATGAGAAGCAACCAATATTTGTTCATCTGGAAAAGCACCATTAATTTCAACCCTATCACCAAGCTTGAGCATAGCTTCTTCCTTCAATTTGGACAAGTGATCGGCAACCTAATTTTTTGTCCCCTTTCTATCTTTCACCACAAAATCGAACTCTTGCAGCAACAACACCCATCTAATCAACCTCGGTTTTACATCATTCTTACCCATTAAATACCTCAATGCAGAATGGTCAGTATGCATAATGACCTTGGTACCAAGCAAGTAGGATCGAAATTTCTCGAATGCGAAAAGCACTGCAAGAAGTTCATGTTCAGTCACTGTATAGTTCTTTTGAGCCACATGTAGAGATTTGCTAGCATAGTAAATAGGATGAAGAATCTTCTCTCGCCTTTGTCCCAATACCACACCAAGCGTCACTCCACTCGCATCACACATTACCTTAAACGGTTGTCCCCAATCCGGTAAAATAATGATAGGTGCAGTAACTAACTTCTCCTTCAACCCTCCAAATGCTCTCAGACAAGCATCATCAAAATCAAACTTATACTCATTTTTTAGCAGTTTGCATAATAGATGTGCAATTTTGGAGAAATCCTTGATGAACCTCCTATAGAAACCTGCATGTCCAAGAAAACTTCTAACACCTTTAACAGAGATAGGTGGTGGAAGCTTTTCTATTACCTCAACTTTCGCTCTATCAATCTCAATACCCTTCTTAGAGATTCGATGACCCAGAACTATCCCTTCTTTCACCATGAAGTGTCACTTCTCCCAATTGAGCACAAGATTGCACTCTTCACACCGTTTAAGCACCTTGGCCAAATGGTCCAGACAACGATAAAAAGAGTCACCTACCATGTAGAAATCATCCATAAATACCTCAATCATGTCCTCCACCATATAAAAAAATATCGACATCATGCAACGCTGGAAGGTCGCTGGAGCATTACACAACCCAAATGGCATCTGTTTGAAGGCGAAAGTCCCATAAGGGCAAGTGAATGTGGTCTTCTCTTGGTCATCTGGAGCTATAGAAATCTGATTGTAGCCCGAATAACCATTAAGGAAATAATACGAACCCTTACCCGCAAGTCGGTCCAACATCTGATCCATGAACGACATAGGAAAGTGGTCATTTTCTATCCAAACATTTAATTTCCGGTAGTCCATGCAGACTCTCCATCCAGTCACGGGCCGCATCAGAACAAGCTCATTTATCTCATTAGGTACCACAGTAATCCTACATTTCTTGGGCACACACTGAACATGACACACCTAACTACTATCTGCAATGGGATAAATAACTCCAACATTTAACCACTTGATGATCTCCTTCTTAACTACCTCCTGCATAGGCGTGTTTAGTCTTCTCTGGTGCTCAATACTAGGCTTGTGATCCAGCATGAGTTGAATTTTATGAGAACAAATACCAGGAGGAATCGCAATAATGTCCACAATAGTCCACCCAATAGCTCGCTTGAACCTCTTCAACACGGAAGCCAATGCCTCAACTTGTGCCACATTCAAATCTGTCGCAATGATGATGAGTAAAGTACCATCTTTCCCCAAGAATACATACCTCAAATGTGATGGTAGAGCCTTAAGCTCCAATTTTGGAGCCTCTTCAATAGACGGTCTAGCAGGTAGAGAATTGTGATTCTTCATGTCTAACTCCAATCTCTTTGGTTTTGAATAGAATTCAAATTTATCAAGTGCAGCAACCAATTCATTATAGTCTTCAATACCATCACTCTCAAAGTTCATCATTACCGCTGCTAGTGCATCAACACCCAACCTCTCTTCAATAGGCACCTCAGAACCACTCTCTACAATATGTGTCACCATAAATACCGATTTGAGCTCACTACTCTGTTTCATGGACCTAGAGATATTGAAAGTTGCCTCTTCATTGTTCAATCGAAACTTCATCTGCCCTTTCTCCATATTAACCAAGGCGCGCCCAGTTGCTATGAAAGGTCTCCCAAGGATAATGGGAACGACAAAGTTGACATCACAATCAAGTATCACAAAATCCGCTGGAAAGATAAAAGACTCCACTTTCACTAGTACATCTTGGAGCACACCAATTGGCTTCTTCACAGTTCTTTCGGCCATAAGTAGTCGCATCACAATCGGTTTTGGATCCCCTAAACCCAACTTCTTGTAAATAGCCAATGGCCTCAGATTGATACTAGCACCCAAATCACACAACGCCTTTGCAAAATGTAGCAACCCAATGGTACAAGGAATAATGAAAGCCCTAGGGTCCTCATTCTTCTGCACAAGGGACCTTGTAGCAATTGCACTACAATGTTGCAACTTACTCACGGCCCGCTTTTTAGTTACCAAGTCCTTCATAAACTTTGCATACCAGGCATTTGCTCCAAAGCTTCTATCAACGGCACATTGATGGAAAACTGCTTCAACATAATAATAAACCTACGGTATTTGCCTTCTTCAGTCTTCTTTACTAATCTCTGTGGGAAAGGATGTGGAGGTCTAGGCATATGAACAACTTTCTGAGTTATCTCTGTTTCATTCTCTGTTGCATTCTCGGGCTCTTCATTTACCTCAATCACATCATCATTTTTACTAACCTCAACTTCAACCCCAGACAACATCGGTGGATCAATGAGCTGCTTACCCCCTCGAGTGGTGACTATCATACAATGCCCATCATTCGTTAGATTTTGGATGGTGTTGCTAGGAAGTGTGCCAGGTTTACATGGGTTTACTGTAGTAGACAACTGAGTCATTTATAGTTCAAGATGCTTGATCGACACTGCATGGGTGTCACACCCCGAGCCTACACCCTGGGCAGGACTGGCACTCGAGAACCATTGCTGGCCCCAAGCGAACCCTTTGCCTGGCTTACTTAACTCAGCAGAAGACTCTAAGCATGATTACAATGATCAAAAGAACTTTCTCAAATGGCTTAATAATATAACATAGAATGTTAAAATAATTAAACATTCAACTTGGCCAAAATGGCAACCCAAGTCTTAACATATGATAAAATGAGAAGACTAAAGAACTAATATTTGACTGTCTATGAAGCCTTTAAACAACTGTGATGGATGTTGGGACAATCCCCATAACATCCTAATGAACTAAAATAGAAAGCAAATAAAGGAGTCTTGTGAATGCAAGGAGGCTCACCACAGACTCTGATTGCTCAAGCTGGATCAACGAGGCACTGGATGCTGATCCTGGTTACCTGCGTCTGCATCATAAGAAGATGCAGGCCAACTGGCATCAATACATTGAATGTACGAGTATGCGAGTTGGAATGCTAAAATAGGATATAGGCTTGAAAGGAATCTGAAGAAAACACTTACCTTGTCTTTTCTCAACTCATGAATAAACTTAACTCAGAATAAAGCAATGAAAGACATGCATTATAAAATAGTAAAAGCAACTTAGTTCATTAAAGAAAATGCAATAACAAACTCAATTTTACTAATATACAAAGTAATATAGTTTAGGTAGGAGTTTCTCTAATCGACAACCACCACTATGATCCCAAGTGGTGATACACCGTCTTTTGACACGCTGCCAGAACGGTCCTATACTTTGTCGTCATATAGAACCTACTTAACTTAGTGGATCCACTAGCTTAACTTATGTGATCATTTAAAAAGTATGACCCATTAATTCCCATGATGGCTACATGGTTTATGGAGACTTGAGATAATATGATCTCGCATCCCCATATCGGTGCTCAATACTACTCCCAAAAATATACTTAGCTCATATGTTTAAAAACATAACTCTTTTTTTAGTTTGAGATAATTACTCAAAGCTTAGCCAAAAGGCTCTCTTGGAATCGATGTTCCCTTTTCTTGATCAAATGTGAAAACATTTATAAACTTCTTTGGGAATACTTAGTTCCCTAATAGCTTTTTGACAAATGAACTCAACTCTTTACTCTTTGCTTAACTTGAAAACTAGAGTCTTAAAATGAATTTAAAACATTGTTAAAGACTCTTGAAAACTTTAAGAAACTTTTCTTTGACTTGCTTCTTAACTTCTAGACTTGACTCTGAACTTCTTTGACTTTGATCTTAACTTTCCTTGAATTGGATTATGGATTCAAGGTTCATGATCTCATGTTTATGGATGATTTCATGATGTTTAGATGTACCTTAGAGTGTTAGAATCAACTAGGAAACATAGGTACATCACTTAGGAACTAGCACGAAAAGATGGGGGCGGGGGGGGGGGGGGAGAATGGGGAGAACTGGCGTCCTTAGCGCTCTGAGAGGCGTGGGACGCCAGGCCCCAAACTTCAGAGGACAAGTTGGGGCGCTCTGGCTAGCGCGTCACCCCAAGGGGTAAATGTCAGAGATTCTTTTTGGACGTGCTGGCTAGCGCGACGCCCCACCCTTTTTCCCAAAAAATTTCTGACTTTTCTCCTTCGTTTTTCAACTCTAAACCCTCTAAACTTTCATAGTTCTTTCCCCAAACACTTAGGATCATTAGTACCCTTAATACCCAATAGATTTAACTCAAAAAACAACCCAGAAACACGAATTAAATCAACACTAGGCATTCAATAATCAACCAACAAGAATTCAACAATGTTCTTCAAGAACTTCACTTTCTCAACATTCAAACAACTCCAATTTTGCTGAATTGAAACAAGTTTGGCGTGTGGGTGAACTAACCCAACACTATGTGTTCTCACATACCTTGTAGGGATCACTCCCGATGAATTCTACTCGCAAAGCTTATTGGCGATTTCTTGATTTCTCTCCTTTTTTCCCTTCTTTCTTCTCCTCTTCATGCCCTAGCGTAAATTCTAATTTTCTAAACTGAATAAAGTCTTGTTTTACCCCAATTAAAATCCTAAAAACGAAATAGGCAAATTAGGTAAGGAAAAGACTAAATCGCCCTTCAAAAATTCGGTTTAGACATTTCCTTATTCCAACAGCCCAACTTCCAAAGGACATAACTCACTCATACAAACTCGAAATCGCACAAATTAGCGGCGTTGAAAAGATCATTCCAAGAGCTTTCCAACCATATCTAGAACTTCACCTAACTCATCTTGAGCTAGGATTTATGGTCGTTTGAAGTTGACCAAAAACTTACTTTAACTTTAAAAAAATTCCAGATTTCCTTACACTTTCCAAAAATAACTATTTCCAAGTTTTAAACTTCCTTCTAGTTCTTTCTAGTTGTGAGATGTTACAATATATCCCCCTTGGGAACATTCGTCCTCGAATGAGATTTACTCTTACTAAGCTAAGGGTGGTAACATCAAGTTCAAACATCCCAAAAGCAATTTCAAACAAGGAACATGCTCACTCATAATTTAGATAGTTCTAAGAAGAAAATTAGTACATTGGTCTGCATTTTCTTCAGTTTTAAAGAGATGTGGATATCTCTTCTTCATATCCTCCTCAGCTTCCCAAGTAGCTTCCTCAACAAATTAGTTCCTCTAAAGGACTTTGACTGATGCAACCTCTTTTGTCCTTAACTTGCGAACTTGGCAATCTAGAATCTGTACTGGAATCTCCTCATAAGATAAGGTATCCTTGATCTCAATATTTTCAGTTGGTATGATCAATGAAGGATCGCCCATGCACTTCTTCAACATGGAGATGTGAAATACCGGATGAATCGCTTCTAGCTCTTGTGGTAGCTCCAACTCATAAGCTACATTGCCCATCCTTTTGGGTATTTGATAAGGTCTGATATAACAGGGACTAAGCTTCCCCTTCTTACCAAACCTCATAACACCCTTTATGGGTAAAACTTTTAGATACATCCAATCATCTACTTCAAACTCCAACTCTCTTCTCTTAACATCAGTGTAGGATTTCTGATGACTCTGTGCCATTTTCAACCTCTTTTGAATCACTTTAACCTTCTCCATAGCTTGATGCACTAAATCTGGTTCTATCAACCCTGCTTCACCAACTTCAAACCATCTGATAGGAGATCTGCATCTTCTCCCATAAAGGACTTCATATGGAGCCATTTGGATGCTAGAGTGGTAACTGTTGTTGTAAGCAAACTCAATTAAAGGTAGGTGATCATCCCAATTACCTTTGAAATCAATCACACATGCCCTCAACATATCTTCTAATGTCTGAATGGTATGCTCTGCTTACCCATCTGTCTGAGGATGAAAGGCAGTACTCAAGTTCACCTCTGGAATGACTTCCAAAACTGTGTAGTAAATTGCGCACCTCTGTTTGAAAAAATAGAGATCGGAACTCCAGAAGCCTTACCACTTCTTAAATATATAGTTTAGCATAATCTTCTGCTGAATAGGTAGTCTTTACGAGCAAAAAGTGGGCTGATTTTGTCATTTTGTCGACAATCACCCAAATAGAATCATGTTGTCTGCGAGACATTGGCAAGCTTGTGATGAAATCCATATTACCATCTCCCACTTCCATTCCGGAAGTTCTATATTTTGAGCCAAACCACCGAGCCTTTAGTGCTCTACTTTCACTTGTTGGCAATTTGGACACTTAGCAACAAACTCTGCAATGCCCTTCTTCATACCATTCCACCAATACACTTCTCTCAAATCGCGATACATCTTTGTGGAACCTGGATGAATGGAATATCTGGAGCTATGAGCTTCCTCCATGATCCTCTCTTGGAGTCCATCCACCATAGGTACGCACAATCTACCTTGATATCTCAATACACCATCTCCTCCTTGTTCAAAAGCTAATACTCTTTGCTTATGAACATTTTCCTTTAAGTGTAGCAAACTGGGATCTTGGTCTTGCTTTTTTATCACTTCTGACACTAGTGATGATTTAGCCCCATTCGTCACCACTATTCCTCCTTCTGTGGAATCCATAAGTCGGATTCCCAAACGTGCAAGCCTATGCACATCTTTTGCTAACTCTCTCTTTTATTCCTCAACATGGGCGGTACTACCCATAGACAACCTGCTCAAGGCATTAGCAACAACATTAGCCTTTCCTGGGTGATAAAGAATACTCATGTCATAATCCTTGAGTAACTCTAACCACCTCTTTTGTCTGAGATTTAGCTTTCTCTGAGTGAATCCATATTGAAGACTCTTGTGATCAGTGAATATATCGACATGAACACCATACAAATAATGACGCCATATCTTCAAAGCGAATACTACAACAGCCAACTTTAAGTCATGGGTTGGGTAGTTCTTCTCATGAACTTTCAATTGTCTGGAGGCATAAGCTATAACTTTGTCATTCTGGATTAACACACAAACCAAACCAACTCTAGACGCATCACAATACACTACAAAACCTTGAGTACCTTCCGATAAAGTTAAAACTGGGGCAGTAGTCAACCTCTTCTTCAATTCCTGAAAGTTTTTCTCACAAGCTTCAAACCATTGAAATTTCACCATCTTCTAAGTCAACTTGGTCAAAGGAGACGAAATAGAAGAGAACCCCTCTACAAACCTTCTATAATAGCCAGCTAAACCCAAGAAACTCCTAATATCAGTTGGAGATATGGGTCTAGGCCAATTCTGCACTACCTCAATTTTCTGAGTATCCACTCTAATTCCATCACCAAAAACTATGTGGCCCAAGAACGCCACAAACTCAAGCCAAAACTCACACTTAAAGAACTTGGCATACAACTCTCTATCTTTCAAAGTCTGAAGAACTATTCTAAGATGGCTAGCATGATCTTCTTTATTCCTTGAATAGATTAGTATGTCATCAATGAAGACGATAACAAACATACCTAAATAAGGTTTGAAAACTCTATTCATAAGGTCCATGAACGCTACAGGTGCATTAGTTAAACCAAACGACATGACCAAAAACTCATAATGACCATAACGGGTCTTAAATGTTGTCTTTGGAGTGTCACATTCCCTTACTTTCAACTGATGGTAACCTGATCTGAGGTCTATCTTAGAAAAATAAGAAGGACCTTGAAGTTGATCGAAAAGATCACCAATTCTTGGAAGATGATACTTGTTCTTGATGGTAACCTTGTTCAATTGGCGGTAATCTATACACATCCTAAGGAAACCATCTTTCTTTCTCACAAACAAGATCGAAGCGCCCCAAGGTGAGACACTTGGTCGAATAAAACCCTTATCTAGGAGATCATTCAACTGTTCTTTCAATTCTTTCAACTCTGTTGGTGCCATTCTATATGGCGGAATAGATATAAGACGAATATCTGGAATGATGTCTATGCCGAAGTCTATTTCTTGCTCAGGAGGGACTCCGGGTAGATCATCAGGCTAGACTTCTAGAAACTCTCTTACTATAGAAACTGACTGAATGGGAGGTATCTCAACACTAGAGTCATTAACTCGGAATAAGTGATAGATACAACCCTTCGAAACTAACTTTCTCGCCTTAAGGTACGAAATAAAATGACCCTTAGGCACTGCTGAACTACTACTCCACTCTATGACTGGCTCATTAGGAATCTGAAACTTGAAAACTCGAGTCTTACAATCAAAGGAGGCATAACAGGCATGAAGCCAGTCCATACCCAGAATGACATCGAAATCTACCATGTCTAGTTCAATTAAATCAGCCATGGTGTCTCTGTGATCGATGGAAATGACACAATCACGATAAACTCGCTCCGCTAGAATGGACTCCCCAATAGGTGTAGAAACACAAAAAGGTTCACAAAGTTTCTCAGGAAGAACATCAAACTTATTTGCAACATAAGGGGTTACAAAAGATAAACTTGCTCCTGGATCTAGTAAATCATAAACATCAAAAGTAAAGACTATGATCATACCAGTAACAACATCTGGAGAGTTCTCTTGCTTTTAACGACTGGTGATTGCATAAAGATGGTTTGTTCCTCTACTAGTACCGGAAGTAGCTCCCTTAGGTGTAGCCCTGTCTGATGGAGCAACTGATGAAGATTGGGCTCTATTGCCCTAATTGCCGCTACCTTGCCTGTTCTTAGGGCACTCTTTTAGGAAGTGACCCTCTTGCCCACACTTGAAGCAACCTTTCTGGCCATCACGACACTTACCTGGGTGGATTCTACCACACCTAGCACATGCAGGAGCCCAGTTACCTTCTTGTGCCACACTACCTTAAGACTACGCAGGTCTAGTTTTGAAGTTCTGCAAATTCTGACCATTATACTCACTTTTGTTTCTGGGTGCAGGTGCACTAGCAGATGATGGTGCAGGTCCCTTTTACTTCTGAAAGGACGGACGATTTACACTACCCTTCTGCTGCCCAGACTCATTCCTTGTCTTTGCTTTCTTATTTCTGAATTCTTCCCTCTCTCTCAGCTTCTCTTCCTCAACCTGCTGCACATAAACCATCAACCTTGAAATGACCATGTCCCCAATAAGCATTGCTTCCCAGCCCTCTTTGCTTGATAGACGCCCCAACTCAGTAACGCATAAGCTCATTATACTTCTCATGTCCTTAACCATCTCCGAAGCATAACGGGATAATTGGGTGAACTTCAACCCATATTCATGAACACTTAGAGAATCCTGCTTAAGTGTGAGGAACTCACATACCTTGGCCTCTTTCAGTTCCCGGGGAAAGAAACACCCCAAGAAAGCTTCCTCAAAACAGGCCCAACTCGCAGGTGGTGCATCCTCAACTCTACCCCATTTCCACTGATCAAACCAGGTCCTAGAAACATTTTTTATATGATATGCAGCTAGCTCAACTCTCATAGTATCATTAATATACATCACATCGAACACCTTTTTCAGTTCCTCAATGAAGTTCTTTGGATCCCCAGGTAGTGCTCGAACCAGTGAAGCTTGGAGGATTCATCCTCAAGAACTCACGAATCCTTGAAGTGTCAGCCTCTTCTTGTCGAGCTCCTCTCTGATGCCCAGATTGGTTGGTCACAACTTGACTAAGCATCCTTATAGCCTCTCTAAACTCAACTTTTGTAACTTCTCCTTGCGGTTGCACTTCAGGTGTATTGGGTAAATCTTGTTCCTCAACACTCCTTCTAGCTGGACGACCTCTGACTTCTCTTCGTGGAGGCATGATTATCTGAAACACGTGCAAGCACAAATTAGAAGGAAACTTTTAGAGATCAAACTCTAACGCACGAAATGAGTGTGAAGAAATGAGAAATTTTCCTAAATGTTGCAGCCCATTAATCATAGATATGGCACGCTTCACACCGATAACTAGGACTCTACAGACACGGCTTCATACACTCCCTAGGGCTCTTGAACTTTGGGCCCTGATACCAAGTTTGTCACGCCACGAGTCTACACCCTGGGCGGGACTGGCACTCAAGAACCATTGTTGGCCCCAAGCGAACCCTTGGTCTGGCTTACTTAACTCAGCAGAAGACTCTAAGCATGATTACAATGATCAAAAGAACTTTCTCAAATGGCTTAATAATATAACTTCGAATTTTAAAAGAATTAAACATTCAACTTGGCAAAAATGGCAACCCAAGTCTTAACATAAGATAAAATGAGAAGACTAAAGAACTAATAACTGATTGTCTATGAAGCTTCTAAACAACTGTGATGGATGTTGGGACAATCCCCACAACATCCTAATAAACTAAACTAGAAAGCAAATAAAGTAACCTACTTAACTTAATGTATCCACTAGCATAACTTATGTGATCATCTAAAAAGTATGACTCATTATTACCCATGATGGCTACATGGCTTATGGAGACTTGAGATAATATGATCTCGCATCCCCATATTGGTGCTCAATACTACTCCCAAAAATATACTTAGCTCATATGTTTAAAAACATAACTCTTTTTTTAGTTTGAGATAATTACTCAAAGCTTAGCCAAAAGGCTCTCTTGGAATCGATGTTCCCTTTTCTTGATCAAATGTGAAAACATTTATAAACTTCTTTGGGAATACTTAGTTCCCTAATAGCTTTTTGACAAATGAACTCAACTTTTTACTCTTTGCTTAACTTGAAAACTGGAGTCTTAAAATGAATTTAAAACATTGTTAAAGACTCTTGAAAACTTTAAGAAATGTTGCTTTGATTTGCTTCTTAACTTTTAGACTTGACTCTGAACTTCTTTGACTTTGATCTTAACTTTCCTTGAATTGGATCATGGATTCAAGGTTCATGATCTCATGTTTATTGATGATTTCATGATGTTTAGATGTACCTTAGAGTGTTAGAATCAACTAGGAAACATAGGTACATCACTTAGGAACTAGTACGAAAAGGTGGGGGGAAATGGGAAGAACTGTCGTCCTTGGCGCTCTAAGAGGCGTGGGACGTGAGGCCCCAAACTTCAGAGGACAAGTTGGGGCGCTCTAGCTAGCGCGGCACCCCAAGGGGTAAATGTCAGAGATTCTTTTGGGACAAGCTGGCTAGCGCGACGCCCCACCCTTTTTCCCAAAAAATTTCTGACTTTTCTCCTTTGTTTTTCATCTCTAAACCATCTAAACTTCCATAATTCTTTCCCCAAACACTTAGGATCATTAGTACCCTCAAAACCCAATATATTTAACTCGAAAAACAACCCGAAAACACGAATCAAATCAACACTAAGCATTCAACAATCAACCAACAAGAATTCAATAATGTTCTTCAAGAACTTCACTTTCTTGACATTCAAACAACTCCAATTTTGCTGAATTGAAACAAGTTTGGCATGTGGGTGAACTAACCCAACATTATGTGATCTCACATACCTTGTAGGGATCACCCCCGACGAATTCCACTCGCAAAGCTTGAACGTTCTTGGCAAATTCTTGATTTCTCTCCTTTTTTCCCTTCTTTCTTCTCCTCTTCAAGCCCTAGCGTAAATTCTAATTTTCTAAACTGAATAAAGTCTTGTTTTACCCCAATTAAAATACTACAAACGAAATAGGAAAATTAGGTAAGGAAAAGACTCAATCGCCCCGGGTTAGACATTTCCTTATTCCAAACAGCCCAACTTCCAAAGGATATAACTCACTCATATGAACTCGGAATCGTGCAAACTTAGCGGTGTTGGAAAGATCATTCCAAGAGCTTTCCAACCATATTTGGAACTTCACCTAACTCATCCTGATCTTGGAATTATGGTCGTTTGAAGTTGACCAAAAATTCACTTTAACTTACTTAAAAAAAATTCCAAATTTCCTTACACTTTCCAAAAATAACTATTTCCAGGTTTTAAACTTTCTTCTAGTTCTTTCTAGTTGCGAGATGATACAATGGGCATCAACTTTTTGACCAATACTAGACAAGGCATTTCACATCTCCTTCACATTCTCATCAGTCGCATCGAACCTCTTTATCATCTTCTGCATCATATCCTCAATACGTGACATATTACCTCCAGCTTCCCTATTACTAGATTCCCAATTTTGAGGAGGGACATAAGGCCCAACCCGATCGTTTCTGTTGCCATAGTTGTTTCGGTTGTAGTTGTTGTCGCGATTGTAGTTCCCATCCCTGGCATATTGACCCTCTCGATTGTAGTTGCCATAGTTCCGAACTTGGTTTCTTGACCTTAGCGCCAATCATACGTATTGGAATCTTAGGCGTTGGCTCAGAAACCCCCCATTTGATTATTCACCGCATAAGTATCCTCCTCATAGTAACATTCCTCAACCAGAGGTGGATTTCTAGTCAAATAATTTATAGCATTTACCTTTTTAGTATATTCGCTTACATGCTTCAACACCAACCCCAGTTCGGTCCTCATCTGAGCCATCTGCTCACGAATATCATCGACAGATTGGTTAGTTGTAGCTTGGACTGCAAATGTGTTTCTCCCAGTATCTGACTTTCTAGTGCTCCACGCTTTACTATTTCGGGAAATCTTCTCCAATTTTGCCGCAATCTGCTCAAAAGTGCACTCACCATATGAACCTATAGAGATAGTATCAAGCACTGCCTTACTATTGTCATTCTGACCTCGGTAGAAGTATTTCTTCAGCGATTCATCACCAATATGGTGATTCAGGACACCTCTTATGAAAGCAGTTAACCTATCCCAAGAACTACTCACGGACTCTCCAGGTAGTGCTACGAAGTTGTTGAGTTTATCTTTGTGGTTCAGCTTCTTTGACATGGGAAAGTATCTAGCCAGGAACACCTCAGTTAATTGGTTTCATGTGTAGATTGAGTTATAAGGGAGCCCAATAAACCACACAGCAGAATCGCCGGTCAATGATAGAGGGAATACTCTCAATCCAATGACATCTATGTCCAAGTCTGGTCGACCCACACAAATTTTGCAGACACTCCTCAGCTTGGCTATATGCGCATGTGGATCCTCCGATGCTAAACCAAAGAACAAACCCCTCGCTGTAAGCATCTACATCAAGCTGCTAGTCACCACGAACGTATGCCCCGGAGGTAGAAAGGGTAGAACAAGAGGCCCTTCGTATTCAACAGCATTAAAGTTGACCCTATAGTTATCACGCAGTCTTGGTCCTGGTGGATCCTGTACCCTCAATGCATCTCCCAGTAGATTTTCACCTTGAACCTGATTATTCTCATCACCAACCCTCGGAGGCTCCAACCCAGCTCCATCACCTAAATTTCCTCCGATAGGATTGACCCCTGGGACCCCTTGATTATTTATCCTTCTCAAAGTTCTGTTCCATTCTGGATCGTAAGGAGTAAGTGGTTCACCTTGGCTTCGTGTACTTGGCATACACTAGAGTAGGAACCTGAGAAAAACAAAAACAAAAGAAAAAGTAAAATTAGGAAATATTTGACTAAAGTTCAATAAGGTAGTCAAACTTAATCTAAAAGCCTTATTTCCCGGCAGCGGAGCCAAAATTTGATACGCTCAAATTACACCTCCCTAAAGAAGTATAAGCAATCGTTATCAAGTAAAGAACCCAACTTAGAGGTTGAGGTCGATCCCATGAGGAATATGGTTTAGACTTAACTTTAACCCACAATTATATTCGTTTAGTCAACGTATTTCCGAAACAAGTAATTAAAGGGGGGGATTTGTGAAACAAATTCTGGAAATTATGTGAATAATCAGTGAGCAAGAGTTTAACTTTAGTTGTTATCAAGATGAGAGAGAAACTAAGGTGTACGTGTTCCACATAAACTCATAACGCGATAATCCTAATAATAGTAATCATTTCCTAGTGTATTACATGCAAAGTGATAAGTTATGTATCTCTAATTCCTTGGTCCGACAACTAGAGAATTTTACCCTGCACCTTGGTCCGGCTACGTGTGTATAATTTACTAGACCTTACCTTTACCTCATATTAGACATCACATCAATGTATGACTTAGTTTTCACCCTCGCACCAATTGACATTTGATTATTAGATAGTATCACACTAAATCTATGTTGATAATTCCTCTCTTATTAACTACCTCATTGGTTCAGCAAGTAGCAACAAGGCAAGTTCTAACGTTGGCCACCGTTAAATAGACTTCTAAACGAAAGAATTATCAATGCATGCAATAACACTATTCGAGAATTACTTAGTTACTATTCATATGTTGTTAATTGCTCATGGTTCCCATAACCCTAGTTGTGGATTTAGTTACCCATAGTAGCAAGAACACAATTCATATTTTTAGATGAAGAATCATGAACTTACGAAATGAGAAGAATAAACCCAGAATCTCAACTTGAATTTCAAAGTAAAAATCTTCAAAATGAACATAGGAAACCAAGAATTGCTAAAGTTGCAATTTTATCTCCCAAGCCAAAAACTAGAACAAAAGTAATGAAGTCTAACCCCCAAAAACGAGGTTTACATGCCCTATATATAGAAAAACAAGTCCCAACTAAAGAGGAAATGAAATAAGGAAATAAAGTTTCTGGATGCGGTTGTATTTGACAACACTGACCTACGATTCGTAGGTCCCTTCCGTGGTTTGGGACTTAGGTAATTTTCTAACTTCAAAAATCAGCACTCTCAGCCACTATCGGCGGACCAGCAGGACGGACCGTGATTCAATCCATGGTCCGTGGATCCTCCTCCGTGGTTTCATACTTAGACTTTTGAAATCAGGTACTGGAACACCCTTTTCTGAATGGTTTGACGAACTTGTAGGACGGCCCGTAGGTTGACATACGGTCTGTAGTTTGAGGTCGTGGTTCCACACTTGGTCAAGCACTCCCAGATTTCTTCTTCATGCTTTACCTGTCCATCTACGGAACGTGACTGGACCTACGGTCCATGAGTCACTTTCGTAAATGCCCTTTTCTGCACAATTATTCAATTGTGTCTCATACTTCCACGTCCGAACTTATTTCCTGCAAACATGCTAAAAACACATTAATACCAATACAAAATGGCCCTAGACATACACAAATCTTAAGTGAAATGTATTAAAAATATAGTAAATTCACTGTATTTCACACTAATCTACCCTAATAACCATATGAGCCTTGGCATGAATAATCTCTACCTCTAGATAAATGACTGTTGAACTGACCCTTGCGACGAAACCTCTTGGTGCCACTACCCTGTCTAGCATGTCAAATACTCTCACTCAGTCACCAACTCGCTGATCGCTCAAACTTTGTGGGAATACTCGACATGGCATAATCGGACAACTCATAGAAACGAGCCTCAAACTCAGAAATAATAAGGAGCCCTGATCTAATCTATCGAACTCATCCCTGCGGTGATCTTGAAGGCTATAGGGCATATACCTCTCAAGGAAAACCTCAGTAAACTGCTCATAACGCATAACAAGAGAACCAACTACCTACGAGCAAGAATTGATCACCACTATTCTTTGCCCACTCATGAAAATTGATAAGAAGTGTAAGACACCCCATAGCCTCCAAGATACCCAGGTCGAACAACATGTCCTTACACTTGGTGAAAAAGTCATAACCTTCTCTCTAGATGTACTATCAAACTTGAGAGGTGAAAATCTAATAAATATCTCAAAACTCTTCTCTCGGCAATCGATATCGTTGCACTAGCAAAGACAACTGGAGCTGCAAATCTCAGAGGTTTCATAGAAAGTACTGAAAAGGAACCAGGAGTCTAAAATCCCACACTAGGCCCTTGAACTTATGGTGTAGCACCAACTGTAATAGGAGAACCTGCACTACCCGAAAGGATACCAGAATGAGGGGTACTATCTAATCTTGTAGATAATCTGATGATAAACTGCTCAATAACATCATCACGAACATGTACAGGCTAGGGCGATGCCTCTCTAGCTCTTCCTCAAGCGGGTGCTACCCCTTTCGCCTGGCCATAACCCCTAACTCCACCGCTTTCCCTACCTCACCCATGAACTAAGGCTCGGGCAATAGGTACGACATTTCCCTCTAAGGTACTGGCTCTAGTCCTCGCCATCTGAGAATAGATTAAAGATATGCAACACTTGCTATGAATAATTCATACAAAAGAAGTCAAAGGAAAGGAATTTCACCTACTAGGTATCGTGTAGCCTCTCGAAGATAAGTAAAAACATTTCTAGAATCTAAAATACATATCAAGTCTTCTTAAAGAAATAAAAGACTATAAATAATAGATAGAGAGTAATGGTGATCCGAAAATTAGGATTTCACGACAACTCCAAAAGAGAAGAAATCACTTGATCTGATCAACCGCTACGAAGATCACCTTAACTAGGATGTGCATAAAAAAGATAGCTGAAGCAGGGGTGAGTACGATCCATATCTACTTAGTAGGTTAGAGCGACTGAGTATAAGAAACTAATTAGTCATAAAAAATAAAGTATAAAACGCTTCCACCTACACGCAGAAAAGTCCCATTCCGACATCAATGCCAATAATTTATAAATAATGGCTTGAATAAAGTAAACAACAAAGTCAACAAATAAACAAGTCATACAACACAACAAAGCTGGCCAATGTAATGTAATGGATGATGAAATGATGTGGTGGAACCAACGTCATTACATAACTTATCTTATACACATGGCCGAGGATCCATGGGGGACTCGAATTCCATATACCAATCTCAAAATCTCAATATCTCATTAAGTTGACACCTAGCTCATGGTCAAGGACAAAAGTAAGGTGTTTCATTTTCTTTCTCAAAAATAGTATTTCTCCACTTTCTCATATTCCCATGAGTAGTGATATGCTAAATGAGGATGAATGCATTATTCCCATGAGCGGTGATATGCTAAATGAGGATGAATGCATCACAACACGTACAATAAAAAGGTATAATCAACTCATCAAGGATTTTGAATAGCATAAAGTTCCCAAACTCACAAGTTATGAAACACACCCACACATGATAGGTATAGTGGAGGAATCCATTTTAAATCAGTTTTCACCATTTAGAAAGCATTTCTTTCATTTTAAGATGATCACATATCAATTCAAGTCCCTAAGATGGGCATCTTAATGTCAAATATAAATATAGTTCACACAACCCTTCACTTGGACAATAACTCAATTAACATAGGTTTTTCAGCAACAATTAAGGGTATCGCATGAGCCTCCACATAGGCTAAGCATCACGAATAAGCATCACACAAACTAAACAAGGAGGTCAACACTAAGCAACCTCTAAAACTCATGCTACAACTCATTTCTTATTTGATTTCTAAAGAAATATTACTTACTCATCACAGTCTAAAAGAGGGATATCCAAACCTATCTCGAAGGCTAAAACTTCACTCGAACAACTCTAACAGAGCACTTCATCAACCACACGATCACCGAAATGATTCCCCAACTATCAAGAATGGAAAGATTTCATCAAAAAGAGTCCAATGATACCCATATTGATAGGATTAGAAACCGGGGTAAAATAGTCAAAATAAATCACTTCGAAAATCAAAAGGGTAAAATCAATTTTATAGTTGAAAAACAAGTTTTACAAGCCATGAGGGATTTGTGGTCGGAAACCCATTAAAGACGACCAAAAAATGAGTTCCAATTCATTAAAATATTAATTTCCCAACTCAAGGAACTTCCCTCCTCCCCCAATCCACATTGAAATCATGATTTAAAAGTGTTTCGGATGATAAGAATACAAGGAATCAATAAAGAATTGGTAGGGAAAGCTTACCCACACGAATATTCATAAAAAATGCTCCTAAGAACGCATCCCCAAAGCTCCAAAAGATTGAAAATGGAGGAAACGAGAAAAAAGGGAAGAATCTCAAATTTTATGTTCTGTCCAAGTGAAAAATGGTCATCCCGATCACCAGCCACTAACTCTCGCAATTACGAAGGGCACACAATGAAACCTCTATTTGTTATCGTGAAGGCTAAGGAAAATACACATTGCTAATGTAAGCCTCTGACTGTGATTGCGAAGGCCACGGAGAAGACAGGTTGCGATTGTGAGCTTATGGGTTCTGATCGCGAAGGCAAAAAATGACATGCACCAGTAACTGAAAAACCAGTAGCCTAACACAAAGAGAATGCTTTAGAATGGACCTTAGAAATCATTTGGGGTTTGATAAAAATAAGTTGGAAATGCTACCTCACTAAAATAGACATACATAACATAATGGAATCGTCAGATTTTTTGAAAGAGGAGACCACTCGTAAGGCTTAAAACTCAACTTCTTACCCAACAGCCCAAAACTCAACCCAAGACCTCAAAAACTTCACCAACCACCTTAGTAGCCCTAACATGACGTTCAAAATACAATGACACTGACGAAATTCCCATCCGCCGCTCAGAACTCAAAATACTAACCAAAGTCAACCATACCAAGAATTCTCAACTCAAAGGGTCAAAATCACCAAAAACACACTCGATCGTATCGGGGACCACATCAACCATTTCCGCAACAAAAACTAAGCATGGAAACACTAAAGGGAAGGGCAAAATGGTAAATTCATAAATAAATAAAATTCACAAGAAATGGGACATTGCAGGAGTACTCGTATTATATTTGTTTTACCTTGTGTATAGTGGTTTTCTTGATGTGTGTCGTGTTGTTTGGTACTCACTCCTTACTTCTACACTTGTGTAGGTTACGAGCCCAAATCTACGTGATTATTCTACTTCATTAGTTCATCCAAGGCTTTATTAAGGAGACTTGAGAGGTAGATATTTGTCACCTTAATAGGCCCTCTTGTTCCTTATTATGTTCTTTTTCCACTATAAAAAAATACATTGAGACTTATATTTTCTTTCAAATCAATTGCAATACACTTGTAGCTTGTTCACATGACAATCAAGTTTTGGGGGGTATTTATGAGTTGACTAAGTTATCTGCATTTATGCTATTTATATTTTATTTTCCGCATGTCTATCTTTGTATTTTGGGTTTTAGGCTGACTTGTCTTGATGGGATAAGATGAGTGTCATCACATCCATTTTTAGGTCGTGACACAATCAGAATAAAAAAGAAACAAATAAAGGCCCAAAAATGATTTGCCCAAATTGTGACAAAAAAAGTAATTAAAATATATATTAGATGATAAGTCTTTGATATGCTCAAATTACACCTCTTTTAAGAAGTATAATGAGGTCGTTGTCAAATATGGAATCCAATTCGATTGGGTCGAATTATACAGGAAATAAGGTGAAAACTATATCTTATGTGGTTATCTTACTATAAGTTGAATTTTTTCCATATAAATAGGGTTTGAGAAAATTATTTATCTTTCGATATCAACTGAAATCAAGTAACAATAATAATATTTCAATAAAATGGAGTCAATTAATAAAACAAATTAGGGTTGTGATCACCATGGTTTCATGAAAAACTAAGGTAACTAACGATAGTAGACTCTTCTAGTGCTAAGTGTACAAGCTATCAATTAGAATATTACATCACCTTTATATTGTTCTTTATGATATTCAACTCTGACTTATAGTTGGTAATTATATTGCGATGACCGTGTGTACTAATTGAGTTTTGTTGTGAATCAAGTAGACTTTGTACGGGCTTATGTGTTAGAAGTGGTGAATGGGACTGATTTAGATGGAATTATTGGGCAGAGTAAAATACTAGAAGTTTTATTTGGGATCCAAGCCCAATTATCAATCAGTTAAATAGGAATAGGGATTAGACATAAGAGTTATGTGTATTATGAAGAAACTGTTTGTTCCTCTCATCTTCTAGATTCTTAACTTCTCATCCTCATTCTTATCTCTATCTCTAGTTACTTGATATTTCAATATTTCTCCTTGTAATTCAAATGTTGTTATTGTAATTTGGCTATCTTATTATATAATGTTTGGATATTTGTGTTGAGAATTCGAGTTTGTATCAAGTTATTATAGAATATGAAATTATTGCTATTAATAAGGGAATAAGTCTTACACTTAACACATATCTTGTAAACTATGACGATGTGGTAGAAGTAGAAAAGATAGATTTGGAAACAAAACTTCCCATATATTTTCAATTTTTTTAAGCAAAAATTCACTTGCAATGTTTGGAAAGAAAATAATAGGTCATGAAAAGGGAAATAAAAGAATGAACACTTCTAATTTATGAAGTAGAAACCTGATAATCAAATTCACATCTATTTATGATATTTAGGTCAAAGATAACACCAAATGCCGATGGACAGATGTTCAATATGAAGCAACAATCAATGCCCTTTACGAATCTCCATATATCATGTGTGAAAAAATGTTATTGTTCTTGTAAGTAACGATCTAATTATTCATATAACTCTATCAATAGAAGGTGAGATTTTGTTTTCATTTTTCTCTTGCTAGTTTGGTAAAGTATAGTTGCATAGTTGTATATACTCCTGAGATATCTTAACCATTTCTTTTTTGTAATTGTGAAAAAGGTGATTTTCTTTATTAAAAATAAGAAGTGGAGATGGTGAATATTGGTAGTGGAGTGTACTTAATGGATTTTTTGGTTAAAAATTACAAGTTGTGAAGCAATCAAATAACAAAAGATGAATTATAATGACTTTTAGACTTAAAATGAAATTCGACCTAATAAATTTGTCTAATAAGTAAATGTAATTAGATGAACTTTCTTTTATTGACATGAAAAAATAGGATATAACTTTTCCTTTTCCTATGAAATTGACGATCAGAAAACTGAGTCATTAGGGATATTTTAGTTTGTTTTTTTTCTTTCAATTTGTGTATTTCAGCTTGAAGATGAAGAAGGTAAGGTTATTTTTTTAGATTTAAATTGAATCATAAGTGTATCCACTCTGTATCAATTACCTAGATACAATGTTTATTTGAACTATATACATTACTTATACATTTTATATTCAATATAAACATAAGATGGCCAATTTCATTATAAAAACTATTGGGCTATGCCCATTGTAAATTGATTATTGGGGATATACATATGGTTACTTACCTTATATTATTTTTTAAAAATTGGAAGTGGTCCCAGACCACCATTTTGTTAATAAAATCACATAGCACAAAAGTGGTTGACTAGCCCAGAGAAAATTAAAGGTGTGTTTGGTATGAAAAAATGTTTTTCAACTTTTTCAGATCAATTATCAGATTTGATTTTTGGATCAAAAATTATTTTCCTAAAGATTATTTTTTTAGTCTCAAGCCAAAAATAAAAGATATATTCTGAAAAGTAATTTTCATTCACCAACCAAACATTAAAAAATATTTTATACTCACCAACCAAACATGAGAAAATAAGTTTGAAATCTACTTGTTTCCCAAGAAAACATTTCCCTTCATACAAACACACCCTAAAAGGAAAAAAAATGAAGGAAAATTGCACAATAAGGAAAATTTGTGACTTGTATTTACGATAAACCACTAAGTCTAAATAATTACAATTCACAGCTTTAAATAGGGTTTTATACAAAATTTCTCTCTTCTCTCTCCCTTGCCCCTCTCTCTCTCTCTCTCTCTCTTATGTGTGTGAACACCTCTCTCTCTTGCACACACGCCTCTCTTTCTCTCTCTACCACGCACGCCTCTCTCTCTCCCTCTCTTGCACGCATGCCACTCTTCCTCTCTTGTGTGCATGCCTCTCTCTCTCTCTCCCTCTCTTCATCCCAAACAATTGCAGCTCAAAAAATATTCCACATAATATGACTATTGTATTTTGTATTATGTACAAATGTATTTATATTCCATATCGACTGTATTTCTATTATGTATCAATTGTATACGTACTATGTGTCAATCATATTATAACAATTTGTATTTTATCAATTGTATTCGTAGATACAAATTGTGTTCTTTCATACAATTGATAGTAAATTCAATTTGTGATACAAATCATTAAATCAATTATATTTGTGATAAGACTTGATACAACGAATACAATATGCATTCATCCTCTTTGTCAAATGTATTATTTATCAATTGTATTCAACATATATATGTGAGAGATTTGTATTTTATATCAACTATATTCAGACAACTGTAATTGTATTTTGTATTAACTGTATTAGTATTTTGTATCAATTGTATTCGTGATACAACAAATACAATATGTATTCATCCTCTCTCATGCCTCTCTCGATCTCACTCACCTCTCTCCTTCCTTTATTGATATGGCTCGTCTCTGTCCTCCCTCTCTCAATCTCACTCGCCTCTATCCTCACCCTCTCATTCTCTATCGCCTCTCTCCTTCTAACAGGTAGCTAAAAGAATAGTTTCTTATGCAATTATATTTATTTTGATACAAATCAGTTGTATCAATTGTATTTGTGATACAACCTGATACAACGAATACAACAAGTATTCAAACTCCCTCTCCTAGATCTCGTGCGCCTCTATACTCCCTCTTCTAATCTTGCTCGCCTCTCTCCTCCCCCAAACATGTA
The DNA here is from genome assembly GCA_036250505.1 of Solanum acaule. NCBI lineage: Eukaryota > Viridiplantae > Streptophyta > Magnoliopsida > Solanales > Solanaceae > Solanum > Solanum acaule. The sequence goes on along the minus strand of JAJOOR010004069.1, from coordinate 5,490 downwards.
GTTATAATTTGTAATTAAGAAAACTATACCTATAGATCTCTAATTAAGTCCAAACTATAGTCACTTTTTTAAAGTTTCCCACAATGAATTTAGTCGAACAGAGGCCCAAAACGGCAAAAATAAAAATAAAAGAAGAGAACAAACAAATATACAAATTAAATACTTCTACCAAAAATTAGGAAAGTTCTCGACCCCGTCCATTCTACTCCTATCTACTCGATCTGATGTCGGCTTCTTGAAGGCTTCATAAATGAGGCGTCTTCTTCTTCAACTTCAAGGCTTCTACAGTTTGATGAGGTTTATATGAAGCTTTGATCTTTACTTCGATATTTTCATAGAGCGCAATATCTAAGAATTTGTGTCACTTCATACGACCATCTCACAAGCTCACAGATGCCATGAAATCAGTTCCTTTAAAGACATCATCAGTTCAAAGATCATGACTTCTCTGTGTAGTTGTTACCTGAGTTCATAAACTAGATCTCCTTTTATTGCTAGATTTTTTAACTTGCAAATTCGGTAATTTTTTTTATTATATTGTTCTAACCTATTTGTTCCTTTTATGTTTGCTTAAATTATTTTTTTGATATATGTCTAAGATCGTTTCATAGTTCATGAGATAAGCACTCTTTTTTTTATAACTATAATATAATAAATCACACAAATCTTTTTTCTCCAACAATCTTGACAATTCACATCGTTTTGCTTTCAATTTTTTTTTCTTCTTAAATCAATTAAAGATTTATTTCTCTATTCATATGCCATGTTGAGTTTATTAAAGGTATAACAATTACTCATTTTTTATAAGAAACTTGTAGGAAATAAAATAAAATCACCATCCCCTATCTTTGTATTTATTCATGAAAATTGAGTCTTCATAAACATATTATGTGTTAGAATTCATATTTAATTCTATGCCTTTTTCAGGTATTTGATATTTGAAATTTAATTGCCAGATTTATATAGATTAAGGATAAATAAGCCCACTGACAGGAATAAAGTGTGTCTATCACGAAAATCTTCAAGCCTAGAGAGCAAGAAGCTCTTCGTGGCAAAAGTCTTGAAGGCGGGTGGGGCTTCAGGCAGCTTTTTTTAATCTCATGGCTCGGACTCGAGACCTCTGATTAATAGTGCAAGGGATTTCAACGATTCCTTCACACATGTTGCTGGTAAGTTTTTATGTCTTAATTCACTTATGTTTCATCAATTAGACATAAATACTTTTTTTCGCTTCTAAATCTTCTCTTCTTCTTCGATTGTTCTTGAGCTCTGCGTATCAAATACATATAACACATATGCATCAATCATCAATTTAACACAAATATACGTATTAGCTTTGAAAGTTAAACATAAATGCTCAAATACACATTTGTATCAATTATTAACCAAAATTTATACATGGTTATACAAAGTATGTAATTACATATACATTTTATAAAGGCCTTATAAAATTGGGCTAATTCTATTTTAACCATAGAAGGAATTTGACTACACAAACCTATGCCTGCAACCCTTTATTAATTATTCTGGCCCAACCCAATTATCAAATTTACTTTTGAAGCATACAATTTATAATGCTTAATTATAAACTTCTAACCAAAAGTTACTCTCATCAAATGAAATTTCACTATCAAGAGCTTTCTAAAACTATTATTGCATAATTTTAATCTTGATTCTTTGATAAATTATGATTTTGATCCTTATCATATTTCAATGAGAATTATAACCTTAAATAAAATAATATATATGTCTATGGTCTCCTCATATAAGAAATATGTTTAATTTAAATTATTATGCTTATAATAATCATATTGACTCAAATAAAGAATAACATAAAAAATATTAACATAATACATGAATAATTTAATTTTTAATTACTAATCCATTTAATTTGTGAAGATTGACAATTAGTTGAAAAATCAAAAGTGCATAGTTCTATTAATTAAAAGTTATTTGTATTGATCTAGATATTGTACGCATCAAAGTTAATATTCTTCATATTTCAGGGACTAAAAATCAATTTTCTTTCTTTTTTTCTTTATCTAGATCTTGAATTGCTTGTGTCCTAATCAAAACCTTAATATTCACATACTTACACATATGATAATGCATCCATAAATATTTTTAGATGATACATTTATTTTATATATATTGATACTGTTAAAAAAGTATTTATATTATTAATGTAATTTAATTTGTTATAACATATTATCTTTTTATTTTCTAATGACTGATTCCACTTATCATGAAATGTTTCAAACTATAAACATGTTTTAGGTAAAAAAAATAAAAAATACAAATTCTATTAAAACAAAAAAAAAAACTTTTTGACGTTTGAATTCACTCTTTTTTTTTTTTTTTGGGTTACATATTTTGGATAAAAGCAACAAGTGGCTAATTTAGTTGTTAGGATGCCTTGTAGAGTTTTGCTTCTTTCTTTCAAAATATGACAAATTGCTTATTGTTATTTTGTAACCTAATTTCGTATCCCCCATTTAAAGCTTTTACTTCATATAATCCAAAACTTAACCGCTTAAAATTTATCGGTTCAGGGTCCACATGAAAAGAAGTTAATTTTTCTATTTTCTATTACAATTTTTCATGATATAATATAAATACATGAAAATTTACATGTAGATAATACTTATAACTAAAATAGATACAAAAAATATGAATGGAGCTTATTTATGTTAGAGATCTTTATGCAAATACTCAATCAAATTCAGTGATATCCCATGTTACATCATAAATGTATACAGTTTTATATATATATATATATATATATATATATATATATGGGTAGATATAAGTTTAATCCTAATTATTACATGTATGTCAAACATTGATAATATGAAAGTACTAAAATTAGCAAGATAATTTAGCGATATCTTTGGTACTTCTGAAAGTTTGAAAGCTGAAAATGAAAAAGAGCATGTGATGAGACCTTTGTTGCCAAAAAAGAAAGAAAAAGCATATATCTATTTGATTTATTTGGTATTCTTTTTGTAAGCAACAAATATTTTTCTTTTAATTGTTTTATGTTAATGTAAACAATTATCTTCGGTCATGAAACTCTAATTTACAATGGGATTCATCAAAAATTGGCTCTTCAAAAATGTTTCTGACAGAATTCGTTAAAAAATTGCTTGACGTGAATCGATAGATTTTGCTAGAAATTCCTTAACAACGAAGCCAATTTGCATCGGAAAGTCCATTGGAAATTGACATTTTATAAAAATAGTGGTGGTCTAAAATAATTCATAGGCATAAACTTTTATTGAAAAATATAAATCAAATTATTTCCAAATATAGATAAGTGACATTATTTCTATAAAAGATAATTCAAAAACAAAAATGTGCCACATAAATTCAGATGGACAAAATACTACATAAACGCACATTACTATATCCTTGGAGTACATAACACTTGCTCTTCAAGCTATAAATAACCTCATGATTCAAGAACCTATTCCACACTCACTCTCATACTCCACAGGAAATTCTCTCCTTCTGTTTTAGAAAAAATCTAAAGTTTCTATTTCAGCCATATTAGAAAGTTTTTCTTTCTTCTTTCTTTTGGGAAGTTGATTTTCTATTCGTGTAGAATATATCATTCATTCACAAGTATATTATTCTTTTTTGTTTTGAATTTTTATTGTATATTTCTTCAACTGAATCATCCGAATAAATGGATTATAAAGATGGTCGATATTTCAGCTACCATTCATCATCTTCCCCATTTCACAAACAATTTGTGGGGCAAGAGGCAATTTATGAAAATTTCCACGAATGCCTCCGTCAAGATTTATATGAGTCTGATAATTTTCGTATGTACGTTTACAAGGTACAAAAGTGCTCAAAACTTTATAGTCACACGACTGGACATCTTGCCCCTTTACCCATCAAGGGGAAAAAGCATGTCGACGTGATCCGAGAAAATACAACTATTTGCCAATTTCTTGCCCTGGTTACAAATTCGCATCTTGCATAAAGGGAGATCATTGCGAATTGAGTCATGGAGGTTTTGAGTACTAGTTACACCCTGCAAAGTACAGGACCAATTCGTGCCAAGCTGGCACGTCATGTAACAGACAAGTCTGTTTCTTCGCACATACACTGAAAGAGCTTCGTCCTGAGATAAAATACAATTGGTGTTATGTGTATCAATACCCTTTAGACATCCAATCATATCCAGACATTATGATTGAAAATGGTCCGAATGGTAATTGGATGATTATTCCCTATAACCCTCATCTACAACCACCACCACTTGATCAGTGTTACGGTACTACTATTTTTGGACTAGGAAATTCCTTGAATCCTCAACAAATTCCTTTAAAAAATATGTCAACTTTTGAGTTCTTTGTTCCTCCTCCTTCTCCTTCATCTTTTCAATCTCATTCAAAATTTGTTTATAGGGCACAAAATGAAAGTGATTTTTCACTTTTTTCAGCTAACCACACAAAGTTGATTGAGGAGATGAAGAATCTTGACCTTGGGAGTACTTCCCATGCTAAGATGAATAAAATTCATGATGATAAGGGGAAAAGGTCTGTGGAGTATGAGTTACGTGATTACGAATTTCCAAATTACATCAATTGAGTTTTAGACTTGTTGGTGGAAGAATTTGAGGGTCCAAGCTTGTAAATATTTTATGCATGATGTATGATAGTAATTCATTTTAATTTTGATGTATAAATAGATAATTAATTTGAGATAATTTTTAAAAGAAAGCTAACAACTTCCAACTCTTGTTGTCAATTTTCATTTCTGTCTTTGTATGTATCTGACATTAATACTGATGTTTCAAGTGTGGTTTATAGGTCATTTTTGTCTTTACTTTGTATTTTTCATAGAATGTTTTACTATAATATATGGTCTACAATATTTTCTCTTAGTTTCATGGATTACTCACACACATATATAGGGATGATAATGGGGCGGAATTGATGTGGGGCCGGGTGGATTTAAGGTTATGCGGGGTGAAGCGGTTTTAAGGTTGTGCGTGGTGGGGGCATATACGGGGCGAGTTGAAGTAAGGTTTTTTAAAACTAATGTGAGGCAGGACAGGTTGCGGGTCTATGCAAGTTTATGCGGGTTCAAACTTAATTATAACTTTTTACATGATATAAGAGTAAAAGAACACCCTTCACAGATAAGAATAAATCGAACATATTAAAAAGAAAAAGGCCAAATCATATCAAATTTAATTACATACGATATTAATATAACATTTATATATATACAAGTATATATCAGATCTATCAATTCAATACATGTAAAAATGATACTATATCGACCTACGAATACCCCTATGTGTGAAAAAAAGACTAGTATAACTGTTTGTATAATATATAATACCAAAATATTATATTAGCATTAAAAGAATTAGAAGCATGCATTTTTCCTTTAGTTGGTATTAGAAAGAAAAAAAAAAAAGACAAACGGTTTTTGTTGGGATGTGTGTATGTGGGGGGGGGGGGGGGGGGT